>JAVTVY010031882.1:0-133798 GCA_036873755.1 Hanleya hanleyi
GGGGTGAGGTCGAAGGCGAACAACGTACCCACGGTAAAAGTCTCGTCGAGTGATGGTATTTCCTTCGTCCTGGTTGTTTTGTCCTGTGGCTGTAAACAGGTTCAGGTAGCTCCGCACATAGTTTTGGTTACCAAAATCCGGTTGTAATGGCCGGGCTGAAATTTGATGGCCAGCCACGTGCAGTGCCAAAAAGTTCAGGTTGAAATGTTGAAAGGCGAACGGATTCTCATCCCACGCTCCATTGAAAGCGGTGTTGGTCACACACCCTATGGTAACACGTTTAGGGAGATCCCTAGAAATAAATTTTCACGATTGGCCATCATCGTACCGGCTGGCACAGAGAACACCTTGGTCTGTACGCGTCGGATGGGGTACAGGGCTGGTTTTTTCGATAAGGCTTCCATGTGACTCACCAACACCCCCTGTTGCAAATCCACCGTACGCACAAACAGGGCTGCATCTTTTAGGATGATCTTGTAATTGGGGGCCGCTCCACCGGCCATCAAGGCGAACGCAGGTGTGGAACGGATCAACTTGATCTTGATGGATACACCGTTCATCATGTAGCGGTCTTGCAGGAACATATCGGCGTGCAGTCGCCCCATCATATCGACGGGCTATCGGCTGTCAAGTTTTTGCGCGCGGTCAACCCATTATTGGCAGCGAGCGTACTATTCATGGAGCCGGGTGTATCCTTGTAGTACAGCGCGGCTTGCAAGTGGGATTTTTTGGCATCTGAACCGTACGACAACAGCGTCTCCATGTAGGCTCGGTACGGGTACGTATTGGTCGACGTACTGATGAGTCTATCGCTCATACTCATATCCACCTGTTGGAACAAGGAGTACAGCCAAAGATTCACTGGGCCTACTACTGCATCATCCGCTAGGTCGGCCCCGGCTGCGTCCACTATTTTGGCTTTCACGTACAAGTAGGTGTGGGCTAAATCCAGGTAGGCTGTATCTTTGTTTTCAATGGTAAATTCCACAGGTCCCGTCCCCATCAGGCTAGCCAGGGGTCGATGTTCTACCCAACGTCCTTCGGCTACACTGGTTTGGGTGGGTGGAATAGTCCACAAATCCAATTCACTGTTGGTAGACGGACACGACTCGGAGTGAATGAATGCCATTATGCGAAGATGTCTCTCCTACTACTCTTCTTCTTCTTCTTGGTCTTATTCCTCGGGGGTGTGCGTCGTCGGTGTGTTGGACGTCGAATGACTGTTCGCTGTGTCCGTGGTTGTCTTTTAAGGGCTTTGGCGATCAAGACGCTGCCGGATTCTTTAGCCCGTCGTTTCAAGGCTTGTCGGGGTGCTGTGCCTCCCATCACATCACCGGCCACGCGCAATCCACTGCGTACCGCTTGTTTGCCCACCGCTTTAACACCTCGTGTCACCAAGGGTAAGAACGTTTTCACAATGCTGCCCAGTATGTTTCCCAATCCGTGACCTCGTTGCATGCGTGCACCGCTAAAGATGGCAAGCCTCCTCCCGTTTGTTTCTTGTAGTAGTCGGCATAGCTGGGCGTATGGCACTGGTAAGGCACGTACATTATACGAAGTGAGGAGAACGGGCTTGTCGGAAATGAAGTGTCAGCACCACTTTCCCTCGTTCGAATGCGACCGGGTGTCCCGTGTCATCTCTTATATCCACCGTGATCGTGATGATATCGGTATGTCGTACGGGCAGGTAGAGTATATGGTTGAAACTCTGGTTGACTTGATTGCCATACGTCTTGCTAATGGGGACCACCCGTAACAGAGGTGTGTTCACATCGCCCACAATATGGCTGTCCACTGCGTCCGAGTAGACGTACAGTCCGTACATGCCTACTTTCATATCCATCACAACGTCACCGTTGTCCGTGGTGGGCCCCGGGTACACGCTGTAAGGCATACCTAACATTTGCTGTAGTGTAGGACTGAGTTTCGCAGCCACGTTAGGGCTCAGCAGGATACAGGCCTTGTCGTTGTGTGGGTTGACAGCCCAGATCACGTGATTCTTGAAGGGATAGACTTCATGGGTTTTGAACTATTCGTGGCCTCCCGTAGAGCCTTGTACTCCAACAAGGACAGCAGACCCTCTATGAACTTCTGGGGCGTATCGTATTGGCCTTCGGGGAGAATCAGTTTGGTTACTTTGCCTTCGTACGTCACCTCGTACCATACTTCTTGGTCTCGTACGTTGTACCACGAGTAAGGGTACTGAATATCTACCAGTCCACATTCCCACCGACCCGGTAAATGTAACGGTTGTGGTAATTGAGTGACATACTTGGCCAAGGTGTTGTCAGGAAACACATCGAGTGAACTATTACTGGGCAACGTCAGGTAAAACATGACGACTGAGTTGTTCTGCCTTCTGCATCGGGTTTTTTTATAGGGGGTGCCCCTTAGTAGGGTTCCCAGGCCTTGGGCGCCTTACCTCGGCGTTGTGATCGTCGCGGTGACTTAGATCTGGTAGGTCCCCGTCGTCGTTGTGGTGTTTTGGGCGGTGACATGGGGGTCCAAGAAGAGGAGGGTGGTGGTGGTGGTTGGTGTCGGGTCGATTGCTGCATAAAGGCCCAACGGTTAGGATTCCCTACCAATTCTTGAGGGGTGTGTGTGTCTTTTAATCCCTGAGCAAAGACTTCCCAGCCCGGTGGATTAGAGTGTTTGCGAGAACGTACCATATCGTTGATCAAATCGGTCATATGAGACCCCGGCACCACTTGGTTTCGAATCAGCAGTTTTCCTTCAGCGTTCCAACCCATATCGGAATTCTGTTTCACCCGGTCCAACAATAAACGCGCCTTGGTCTTGAAGGCTTTAGGCACACTGGCCAACACTTCCTCTTCCAGCTCAGGTGAGGGTGGCGGCGGTGTGAGTGTGGGCGTTGTGGATAGTTGTGGGAGTGGTGTACTACTACTACTACTCTCTCTATATTGATCCATAAACGTCTGGTACCGGTTCAGCGTATGATGGTAGAGTTGAATTTTCTCGAGTATACTATTCATCTCTTCATCCAGAGACTGGAGGTGTTGCACTGTGGCAGGGACGGGATAGGGTGATTGCAAACTCTGTAACAGTCGAGGTTCCACCAGCATCATTTTTTTCGTATGTTCCATGACGTTAGCGTCCCAAGATGGAGCCTAGTAACGGTCCCAGTACAGTAGCGGCTAAGGGTGCGAGGAGTGCGCCGAGAAATCCACCTCGCTGTAACACCTGTTTCTTTTTCTTGACACTACCCGTCTTCTTCACCAACGTTCGGAGACCCGCCTTGTGCCGTTGCAATTCCCCTTTCTGCAGAGGACTGAGCGGAACATTGCCTTTTAACACATTATGCGCCACTTCACACAAACACCGTACCAAGTCGGGATCCGCGCCGCGCACCAGGGCCCGGTCCACCTCCGGTGGCGCGCTGCGTAATACGCGGAGGGCCGGCGCGTGCTTGCGTATCCGTGCAGACATGATTGTGACGGCTAGAGTGGGTTGTCTTCTTCTTTTATTTGTGTGTGTACACCGTCTGCACCTCTCCGGGAAAAATGTGGGTGCGCAATCGAAGGGTGGAGGGGGTGTCTTGTTTGAAGTCGATGAGTAGATACCCGTGAGCTCGTTGGGTAGCATCTTCAAAGGCTTCTCGTACAAAGGCCGTGTTTTTAGGGTACATCTGTTGGGCCAGGTGCATAATTTGGGAAGCGTCTCTGGGGTTTTTGAATAACACCACATACTGAGCATTCAAACTAATGTTCCCGTGCTCTTTGTTCTTACTGAAGAGATTCTGCACGATGTAGATGATGCTCAACCGACGATGATGGCTTCCTTTGGTAAAGAGACGGGTGATTCGACTGTCCGTTTCCGTCATGAGATCGTCCACCACGACCAACGTGTCTTTTGGCGTATCCTCAGGGGGTAAGCCTTCCACTAAGGTGAGTCCCGGGACACGTGCCAGTTCCTCGTACGCGGGTTGCCAAGCTCCATAACACCACAGGATGCGAGCTACGGGCGGTGAAATGAGGGCTGACCCGTGTTGGATGAGACGTTGAACGAAGTGTGTTTTTCCCGACCCCGTCGGTCCAGCGATGAGACACGTGAAAGGATGCTGCCACCGAGGATCCATAGTTTTTTATTTTATTTTTTTATTTGGTGATTTGCGCTCGGCGTTCAGAGGCCCACCACCGTTGTCGTGGATCCCACCGGGGATCGTAGTCGAACGGGTACCGTTGCCGTGGTAAACGTGATTCACCGGAGTCCACTCTAAATGTTTTTAGCGTAGGAGTCGTAGTGGTGGTGGGTGTTATAGGTTGTCGTGATGGGATGGAAGGTTCGTCGCTTCTCAGGGTAGACGGAGGCTGGTGATCAGGTGGAGTCGTAGTAGTAGTAGTAGTAGTAGTAGTACGGGGCGTCGGGTGTCTCTGGGTTGATACGTGGCGGTGAGGTGACGTCGTGGATGGGGTCGGTGACGTCGTCGGCCGCGTCGTAGTGGTGGTGGTAGAAGATGGCGTAGGAGTCATGGTGGTGGAAGTGGTGGATGATTGAGGTGGAATTGTTGGACGAAGGGTGTTGAAACACGATATCACGTACGCCAAATCGTAGAACACGCCTCCAAATAAGGTACCCAGAAGCACTACTAGACACACTACAGTACCGACTTGTGCTTTTCGAGTCCGTAACAGTAAGGGTAGATGTGCACTATCCATGGTATAACCCTACACTGAAGGATGGAGGTGATAGAGGTTAGAATTTATAGGCGTTTCATGTCACGGCCTGACACCCAGGAATTAAACGAACGGGGCCAACCTTGCCATTTGACGAAATGATAGGGGATGCCACGTCGACGTTCCGTTTTCAAAATCTTTTCCACCGTGTAGTAGTCTTTCGGTGTTTTCACTATGGGTTGTAATTCTGCCTCGTAAAACCTCGTAAAACGTGCCTTTATAGAGATAGAGATCTAAATAAGATGTGCCTGTAGGGCTATCTGTAGTTTCCTTCAAATCCAGTGAAGGTGGATATATATCCTTCACTGCGTCATTTATATAGCGATTATCCACAGCGAGAAGATCGTCTATAGCGTTTGGTGAATGAGAAGGAACGGGCTTTGAATGGATCGGTTTTTGAAAGCGCCTGCATATAGTCATATTCATAAGAGAACAGATACAGGTCGGCCAACAGGGGTGCACAATTAGTACCCATTGGAATACCTATATGCTGCTATATCACTCACATGTTATTAATACACGCAATCATTTAACATGGAAATTTTCCACTAGACGAATTTCGTGCAAAATGACGGGATTCTGGCGTAACCCAGGAAGGGTGGGGAGCCCACTATTGGCCAATGAGATGTCTATAAAAAGAGCCAATGAGATGGCTATAAAAAGAGCCAATCTGCTAGCCCTAAAAAGAACCAATGAAGCCAGTATCACCCAGGTTGAAACAGCCAATGAAAATGACCTGTATGTGAGTATAAAGCCAGGAGGAGCGTGGTGAGCGGCATTCCAAAACTTTTCACCGACCTGCAAACACGTACAGCAATATTGAAAGAAGAAGATGAACCGCGTGGCAAAAATGTCGACAAGCAAGGCTTCGGGGCGAATGGTGCAAATTCAACAGGAGATCGCCCGGAGGCAAAGACGAGCCATGATCAAAGCGATAAAAGATTTTTGGTACGCAGAAATTCAAGGCTGGTGCCGGTACGTGGAAAACGACAACAACAACGTCAACCGGGCGGCAGCACAGAATCGGACGACCCTGATAAGAACGGCCAGAACAGTGGGGAACGAGGCGTGGCTGGGGCACCTGCAAAACACCATGGAGGAGATGCACCCTCCCCCTCCACCACCACCACGACAACACCAACAACAACAACAACAACAACAACAACAACAAGTGGAGCCAGAATATGTGGAATTAGGAACCATACCACCCGCCCGCTTCCTGCAAGACCTTCCCATATCTGCTGACATTGAAGACGGCCAACAACAACACAGATACACCCTGGCGCCATACCGATATTTCTCCGTCAGTGAGATGGAGTAGACAGGAAAACTCCCCCTGAAGAAAACAGGGTCAACAAATTGACTTCAACGGCCCTTTTCAGGGCCAACCCATTGTTGTCGAAAGAGAACTTCTAACTTAGCACAAATTCAAATCACAGGTCCTACATCATGTCCTCTTTATTCTATAGTATAACCAAACTCCAACACCAAAAAACAATCCCTGCCCCATCAACGGCCCTTTTCAGGGCCAACCCCTTACTTCCAAACACACAGGGTTTTTTTTCTCAGTGTTTTAGGGCTATCCCATGCAAAAATTTGGTGCAAAATGAGCGGAATGATTGCAGATAACATTACAGCCCGAATCATAACGGACTTTCACGAAGGGTGAGGGTGGAATAAAAAAACTAGAACGGTTACGGGTACGATACGATACGATACGATACGATACGATACGATACGAATTTTATTACGATCAAAGTAAACGTACAGTGATCAAGGGGAAGTAACTCCCAACATAAACAAAAACACTGATACGGGTACGGATAGAGAGAGGTGCGCACCTATAACGTGTACGGCTACGGACTAGGGTTTTTTTTACATTTTAACACGGCAAAATTTAGACGGTGAATTTGGTGTAAAATGAAGGCATTCTGTCGTGACCCAGAATGCATTGGGGTAATATTATAAAGAGTGGAATGGACTTTTAACCTGGAAATTGATGTGTTATTTACCTATTGTTACCTAGGTATGTGTGCAGGAGTTGGTGTTATTTTTTTTTTTTGTGCTTTTGAGTTTACAAGTTTCCTCTTTCGGAAAGATGGGTTGGCCCTAAAAAGGGCCTTTGGAAGATGTAAGCGATTACATCGTTGGGGACAGGTGGCATTGTCTTCTCACAGTACACACCGGGCATATCAAGGCTATGAATTCACACACTAGGGGGTTGTAATCGTCCGGACACTCTGGTAATCGGGCATGTCGGTGTATACAGGCTATACACAAGGCTTGATGCCCACAGGGGAAAATGGCGTATTTGGCGAAGTGATTACAGCATTCCACGCAGCGTAAATAGGGTGCTGCTTGGCATTCTGTGTTGGATGCCAGTCTTCTTTCTATTGCGGTAGCGTAGTGGATGACGTCTCCGTTTTCTTTTTCGCTTATTTTTCTTGTGTTCTCTCTTATTCTGTTTTTTCTTGCGTCTTTTCTGTTTTTTCTTGAGTCTTTTCTGTTTTTTCTTGAGTCTTTCTTTTTCGGGTACTGTCTTTTTCTGTGTTTTCTTGAGTCTTTCCTCTTCTCCTCTTGTCCTTCTTCTCCTTCTTCTTCTCCTTCTTCTCCTTCTTCTTCTTCTTCTTCTCCTTCTTCTCCTTCTTCTCCTTCAGCTTGGAGGCTTTGTTGTTGTTTCAAGATATCTTCTAGCACTCGGTCCATTTCGTCAAAACGTTGGTATTCGACTGTCGTAAGATCCGGTGTCGCTCCTGGGGGGTGACTAAGATCCGGTGTGGCTCCTGGGGGTCACTAAGATCCGGTGTGGCTCCTGGGGGTCACTAAGATCCGGTGTCGCTCCTGGGGGGTCACTAAGATCCGGTGTCGCTCCTGGGGGTCTTGATTATGGTCGCCCTGTGGTTGTTCTTCATGTTTAAATAGGTCTTGTATAATAGCATCGATCCATGGCTCATCATGTACCATATCGATGTTGCCGAGCAGTTGTAGTTCATCATCATTTATCATGAAGTCTGGTAACAGGTTGTCAATATCCATGATTTCAGCCAGGGATGACTCCATGACTGTGGACTCAGGCTGGTCAAATACGGTGTAATAGGCTGGTGAATTTGCACTGGTAAAATGAAAAGCTTCTCCACGTCTAATACAGACTGGCATAATTGTGAATGGATCAGTAAATACTGCGCACTATTTATAGTGTAACACGCGGACGTGAGCGTAATAGCGTAATTTTTATATCACATCTTTGTGCTCACTTACGCTGGAGAAATATTTTTGTGTTTCTTTTCCAATTTTAAACCGGTGTGATTTTGCAATAAATGCGAGTGCACGTATAAATTTTATTTCAAGTTGAACTGGGGCAACTGATCGTGTAGCATTTAAAAATTTAGAAGGGTAGCGGTAGACTAAGCCACTATTTTTAAGGATTTTATCGATTTTTAAACCCGTAACGTTATGGTTAGGTAGTGTGGAAAACCCGGTACACTGGAAATAAATCGGTTTTCCTGGGTAAAAATACGTGAAGTATGTTCCTCACAGCCTTATAATGTGACCCTGAAAATTGTAGCTGGTTTATCGAAAGAAAACTAGGAAATTTTATCGTATCACACCGGCTACGGTAACACAGCACTATACAGTGTGCAGGCAAAATGTGAGTACAGCTATGGGTGTCAAATGGGGTGTGTTACCGTAGCCCAAGGATAAAATTTCCTAGTTTTTTCTTTTCGATAAACATGCTGCAGTGAACTCACATTTATTGCAAAAAATGAGACCCGTTTTAAAGTTGGGAAAATAAAACACAATTTTTTTTAGCAGATACCACCATCTTGGACCCACAGGCCGCCATTTTAAACCCACCACCACCACCCACAAGCCGCCATTTTAAACCCACCACCACCTCCCACAGGCCGCCATTTTAAACCCACCACCACCACCCACAGAACGCCTAGACTATAAATAACGCGTAGTATGTTGCCACTTATTCACAACTACAATCATGGGTACAAGACGAAGGCTATTCACCGATCCTAGAGAACACAGAGAGGTGATTACGAGTGAAGAACATAACGATGGAGTGACAATAATTACAAGCTTTGACCGGGTTATTGCCGACGAAACGATGATACGGCGAAGTGAAGAACAACTCGAAGAGCTCAGGAGGGAGGCAATGGAAGAAGATGCGAGGTTGATGAGACAGCGAAGTCAAGAACAAGACGAAGAGATCAGGAGGGTGACAATGGAAGAAGATGAGGATGTAACTGATGAAGAACTCCCCTGGTTAAACAGTAACAGACCTCCAGCAAATACAACGGCTACCCAAACGCCAATTATAACAACGCCGGCTACCGAAACAACAACAACAACAACAACAACAACAGCAACACCACCACCATGCTCTTGGGCCGAGGTAACCCGCCTGAACGAACAGATTAATCACATGAGACAAGACATGGATCAAATGGACGCTGTGATTTCAAAACAAGAACAAGACCTACATAAGGAAGAAAGTAAATCAAGCTGCAGCGTGTGTACAGACGAGGAAAGCCTGTACGCCCTATTTCCGTGCGGGAATTTATGCCTATGTGAAGAATGCTGGGTGACGCTAACATGTATAGGGGACATGTGCCACTGCGCTGAAACGGACGAACAGCATTTAAAAATCAAGTGTCCCGTGTGTAGGAAGCAGGTGGCCGGGGTAAAGAGAATCTACCGCTCCTAAAACAAGTGTCGTAACGCCCTTTTCAGGGCCAACCCATCTTTCCGAAAGAGGAAACTTCTAAACTCAAAGCACAAAAAAAAAAAAAACAAAAAAAAAAACACCAGCTCCCATCACCCCTATGAATTTTTTTTTTAATACAATTATCTTTGCAAAAAGAATGAACACTAACAGCCATTTTTTGAATTTTCTACTATTTTTATTAACACAAATAGAATGAACGTGTTCACCAGACTCTGGGTATTGAATTTTTAATACAATTATACGCTATGAAGGCGCTTCAATGCACATAGAATGAACATAAAATGAACATAGTGTAGGAATACGTGAGGAGAGAAGCCGTATTTCAGCTTGAGCAAGACTGGCAGATGATAATGTCTAAATGTTCCAATGCAATAAGACTTGAAAATGTTCAATATTTATACAGCAAGACAATAGAATGAACGTCTTCAACTCTGAGTATTAAATTTTAATACAATTAACAGTAAAACTCTGAGTATTGAATTTTTAATACAATTATACGCTATCAAGCCGCTTCAATGAACGTGTAGGAATACGGTAAATGTTTTTCAACACCAGACTTGTTCAATAGTTATGCAACAAGACTTGTTTGAACTCATCATCGTCTTTCCGCCCCTGGTGCACGTAGATGTAGGTAGCAATCTGTTCACGTGGAATTCTGGGAGCGCAGGCAGCTTCCACTGCCAGGGCAATTTGCTCCTCGGTCACGTCCTGTAGTGCCTCAGTGATCAGCGCGTATGAGGGTATTATATTGTCCACACACGTATGCATGTTTATCGGACTGTTGTTCCCACAGCCTGCACATGCTTGGGTACGCAAGTGTGGAATACGAGGTCTGATAAGATCCAGGAATGTGTCGATGTACTTCTTACAAATATACTGAGTCACCTGGTCAGACAGGGCTTCATGAATTGTAGCTGTGAGACTCTGCAACTGCCGCCACGCCGTTATTTTCAAGGTGACACCCTGAGGACAAGGAACACGCTCTTGCGTATCTAACCTCATTTTCCATTTGCGTATATGCACCAGGAGCTGGTCGTTGAAATAGGCACAGCTGACAAAGATGTCGTCACCCACATAAAATTTCGCTCCGTCACTCCCCTGGTCGCGAATAACCGCATCGATGGCGTAATCAAGGGTCTGTAGTTTTAGCCAGGTGTCGAAGGTCAAGGCAATATGCCTAGCTGGTCTGTCGTTAAAGGCCGGTGCGTTAAAATGCACTTCTTCGTCTTTGACACTCACAGTTAAATAGGCTGAGAGCTCCCAAATGTTCGTGTGGGCTGCCTGGTAGGCCTGCTGGATAATGTTATTGATCTCCTGCACAGACATAGGAAGTTGCACCTCTTCTTCTTTCACGGGCTCAGGCACTTGCTGGGGCACTGGCTGAAGCACTGCCTCAGGTATTTCTAAAGGTGTTAGTCGGGGCCGTTTGGGTCGTGCACCGCGTTTGGCAGGTACACCAGACGCTGGGTGCGTACGTTTGCTAACTGTACGCTCTTCGGGGGTGTCCATGACTAAGATATCATCATCTTGTATAACGTCGGCTTGAAGTAGATCTGCTAGTTCTTCATTTCCCGTCTTCTTCAACCCCTCCACGAAGGCTAGAAATGCATAGGGGATAGAGCGCAGTAGACCGTCGATGAGGGCTCTGTTTTGTGATGAAGTGGTTTTCTCAGCCATGATATCTTCGACACGCTGTTTCAGAAGTATGTTTTCCTCCATAAGCAGATCACATAATTCGGCCACATGCTGCATAACCTGGAAATTGATGTGTTATTTACCTATTGTTACCTAGGTATGTGTGCAGGAGTTGGTGTTATTTTTTTTTTTTGTGCTTTTGAGTTTACAAGTTTCCTCTTTCGGAAAGATGGGTTGGCCCTAAAAAGGGCCTTTGGAAGATGTAAGCGATTACATCGTTGGGGACAGGTGGCATTGTCTTCTCACAGTACACACCGGGCATATCAAGGCTATGAATTCACACACTAGGGGGTTGTAATCGTCCGGACACTCTGGTAATCGGGCATGTCGGTGTATACAGGCTATACACAAGGCTTGATGCCCACAGGGGAAAATGGCGTATTTGGCGAAGTGATTACAGCATTCCACGCAGCGTAAATAGGGTGCTGCTTGGCATTCTGTGTTGGATGCCAGTCTTCTTTCTATTGCGGTAGCGTAGTGGATGACGTCTCCGTTTTCTTTTTCGCTTATTTTTCTTGTGTTCTCTCTTATTCTGTTTTTTCTTGCGTCTTTTCTGTTTTTTCTTGAGTCTTTTCTGTTTTTTCTTGAGTCTTTCTTTTTCGGGTACTGTCTTTTTCTGTGTTTTCTTGAGTCTTTCCTCTTCTCCTCTTGTCCTTCTTCTCCTTCTTCTTCTCCTTCTTCTCTTTCTTCTTCTTCTTCTTCTTCTCCTTCTTCTCCTTCTTCTTCTCCTTCAGCTTGGAGGCTTTGTTGTTGTTTCAAGATATCTTCTAGCACTCGGTCCATTTCGTCAAAACGTTGGTATTCGACTGTCGTAAGATCCGGTGTCGCTCCTGGGGGGTGACTAACATCCGGTGTGGCTCCTGGGGGTCACTAAGATCCGGTGTGGCTCCTGGGGGTCACTAAGATCCGGTGTCGCTCCTGGGGGTCACTAAGATCCGGTGTCGCTCCTGGGGGGTCTTGATTATGGTCGCCCTGTGGTTGTTCTTCATGTTTAAATAGGTCTTGTATAATAGCATCGATCCATGGCTCATCATGTACCATATCGATGTTGCCGAGCAGTTGTAGTTCATCATCATTTATCATGAAGTCTGGTAACAGGTTGTCAATATCCATGATTTCAGCCAGGGATGACTCCATGACTGTGGACTCAGGCTGGTCAAATACGGTGTAATAGGCTGGTGAATTTGCACTGGTAAAATGAAAAGCTTCTCCACGTCTAATACAGACTGGCATAATTGTGAATGAATCAGTAAATACTGCGCACTATTTATAGTGTAACACGCGGACGTGAGCGTAATAGCGTAATTTTTATATCACATCTTTGTGCTCACTTACGCTGGAGAAATATTTTTGTGTTTCTTTTCCAATTTTAAACCGGTGTGATTTTGCAATAAATGCGAGTGCACGTATAAATTTTATTTCAAGTTGAACTGGGGCAACTGATCGTGTAGCATTTAAAAATTTAGAAGGGTAGCGGTAGACTAAGCCACTATTTTTAAGGATTTTATCGATTTTTAAACCCGTAACGTTATGGTTAGGTAGTGTGGAAAACCCGGTACACTGGAAATAAATCGGTTTTCCTGGGTAAAAATACGTGAAGTATGTTCCTCACAGCCTTATAATGTGACCCTGAAAATTGTAGCTGGTTTATCGAAAGAAAACTAGGAAATTTTATCGTATCACACCGGCTACGGTAACACAGCACTATACAGTGTGCAGGCAAAATGTGAGTACAGCTATGGGTGTCAAATGGGGTGTGTTACCGTAGCCCAAGGATAAAATTTCCTAGTTTTTTCTTTTCGATAAACATGCTGCAGTGAACTCACATTTATTGCAAAAAATTTTTTTAGCAGATACCACCATCTTGGACCCACAGGCCGCCATTTTAAACCCACCACCACCACCCACAAGCCGCCATTTTAAACCCACCACCACCTCCCACAGGCCGCCATTTTAAACCCACCACCACCACCCACAGAACGCCTAGACTATAAATAACGCGTAGTATGTTGCCACTTATTCACAACTACAATCATGGGTACAAGACGAAGGCTATTCACCGATCCTAGAGAACACAGAGAGGTGATTACGAGTGAAGAACATAACGATGGAGTGACAATAACTACAAGCTTTGAGCAGGTTATTACCGACGAAACGATGATACGGCGAAGTGAAGAACAACTCGAAGAGCTCAGGAGGGAGGCAATGGAAGAAGATGCGAGGTTGATGAGACAGCGAAGTCAAGAACAAGACGAAGAGATCAGGAGGGTGGCAATGGAAGAAGATGAGGATGTAACTGATGAAGAACTCCCCTGGTTAAACAGTAACAGACCTCCAGCAAATACAACGGCTACCCAAACGCCAATTATAACAACGCCGGCTACCGAAACAACAACAACAACAACAACAACAACAACACCACCACCATGCTCTTGGGCCGAGGTAATCCGCCTGAACGAACAGATTAATCACATGAGACAAGACATGGATCAAATGGACGCTGTGATTTCAAAACAAGAACAAGACCTACATAAGGAAGAAAGTAAATCAAGCTGCAGCGTGTGTACAGACGAGGAAAGCCTGTACGCCCTATTTCCGTGCGGGCATTTATGCCTATGTGAAGAATGCTGGGTGACGCTAACATGTATAGGGAACATGTGCCACTGCGCTGAAACGGACGAACAGCATTTAAAAATCAAGTGTCCCGTGTGTAGGAAGCAGGTGGCCGGGGTAAAGAGAATCTACCGCTCCTAAAACAAGTGTCGTAACGCCCTTTTCAGGGCCAACCCATCTTTCCGAAAGAGGAAACTTCTAAACTCAAAGCACAAAAAAAAAAAAAACAAAAAAAAAAACACCAGCTCCCATCACCCCTATGAATTTTTTTTTTAATACAATTATCTTTGCAAAAAGAATGAACACTAACAGCCATTTTTTGAATTTTCTACTATTTTTATTAACACAAATAGAATGAACGTGTTCACCAGACTCTGGGTATTGAATTTTTAATACAATTATACGCTATGAAGGCGCTTCAATGCACATAGAATGAACATAAAATGAACATAGTGTAGGAATACGTCAGGAGAGAAGCCCTATTTTCAGCTCGAGCAAGACTGGCAGATGATAATGTCTGAATGTTCCAATGCAATAAGACTTGAAAATGTTCAATATTTATACAACAAGACAATAGAATGAACGTCTTCAACTCTGAGTATTGAATTTTAATACAATTAACAGTAAAACTCTGAGTATTGAATTTTTAATACAATTATACGCTATCAAGCCGCTTCAATGAACGTGTAGGAATACGGTAAATGTTTTTCAACACCAGACTTGTTCAATAGTTATGCAACAAGACTTGTTTGAACTCATCATCGTCTTTCCGCCCCTGGTGCACGTAGATGTAGGTAGCAATCTGTTCACGTGGAATTCTGGGAGCGCAGGCAGCTTCCACTGCCAGGGCAATTTGCTCCTCGGTCACGTCCTGTAGTGCCTCAGTGATGAGCGCGTATGAGGGTATTATATTGTCCACACACGTATGCATGTTTATCGGACTGTTGTTCCCACAGCCTGCACATGCTTGGGTACGCAAGTGTGGAATACGAGGTCTGATAAGATCCAGGAATGTGTCGATGTACTTCTTACAAATATACTGAGTCACCTGGTCAGACAGGGCTTCATGAATTATAGGTGTGAGACTCTGCAACTTCCGCCACGCCGTTATTTTCAAGGTGACACCCTCAGGACAAGGAACACGCTCTTGCGTATCTAACCTCATTTTCCATTTGCGGATATGCACCAGGAGCTGGTCGTTGAAATAGGCACAGCTGACAAAGATGTCGTCACCCACATAAGATTTCGCTTCGTCACTCCCCTGGTCGCGAATAACCGCATCGATGGCGTAATCAAGGGTCTGTAGTTTTAGCCAGGTGTCGAAGGTCAAGGCAATATGCCTAGCTGGTCTGTCGTTAAAGGCCGGTGCGTTAAAATGCACTTCTTCGTCTTTGACACTCACAGTTAAATAGGCTGAGAGCTCCCAAATGTTCGTGTGGGCTGCCTGGTAGGTCTGCTGGATAATGTTATTGATCTCCTGCACAGACATAGGAAGTTGCACCTCTTCTTCTTTCACGGGCTCAGGCACTTGCTGGGGCACTGGCTGAAGCACTGCCTCAGGTATTTCTAAAGGTGTTAGTCGGGGCCGTTTGGGTCGTGCACCGCGTTTGGCAGGTACACCAGACGCTGGGTGCGTACTTTTGCTAACTGTACGCTCTTCGGGGGTGTCCATGACTAAGATATCATCATCTTGTATAACGTCGGCTTGAAGTAGATCTGCTAGTTCTTCATTTCCCGTCTTCTTCAACCCCTCCACGAAGGCTAGAAATGCATAGGGGATAGAGCGCAGTAGACCGTCGATGAGGGCTCTGTTTTGTGATGAAGTGGTTTTCTCAGCCATGATATCTTCGACACGCTGTTTCAGAAGTATGTTTTCCTCCATAAGCAGATCACATAATTCGGCCACATGCTGCATCTCATCAATGAGGCGAACACGGTACTTTCGAAGCTTCACTAAAAAGTATGACTCCATGACTGTGGGCTCAGGCTGGTGAGTAACTGCTACGGTGTAATAGTCTGGTGAATTTGCACTGGTAAAATGAAAAAAAGTAAAAGGTTCTCCACAGCTCATACAAGCAGGCAAGCAGGCTGGCTAGAGGTGAGGCAGGCAGGCAGGTAGGCAGGCAGGCTGGCAGGCAGGCGGGCAAGCAGGCAGGCAGGCAGGCTGGTCAGGTCAGGCAGGCAGGCAGGCAGGCAGGCTGGTCAGGTCAATCAGGCAAGTAGTGCAATGAATACACCCCAACCCCTAAAAATCGCCTCCTTTTATACGTTTTTCTACAATCCGCCATTTTGAACCCACCACCACCACCCACAGGCCGCCATTTTAAACCCACCACCACCTCCCACAGGCCGCCATTTTAAACCCACCACCACCACCCACAGGCCGCCATTTTAAACCCACCACCACCTCCCACAGGCCGCCATTTTAAACCCACCACCACCACCCACAGAACGCCTAGACTATAAATAACGCGTAGTATGTTGCCACTTATTCACAACTACAATCATGGGTACAAGACGAAGGCTATTCACCGATCCTAGAGAACACAGAGAGGTGATTACGAGTGAAGAACATAACGATGGAGTGACAATAATTACAAGCTTTGACCGGGTTATTGCCGACGAAACGATGATACGGCGAAGTGAAGAACAACTCGAAGAGCTCAGGAGGGAGGCAATGGAAGAAGATGCGAGGTTGATGAGACAGCGAAGTCAAGAACAAGACGAAGAGATCAGGAGGGTGACAATGGAAGAAGATGAGGATGTAACTGATGAAGAACTCCCCTGGTTAAACAGTAACAGACCTCCAGCAAATACAACGGCTACCCAAACGCCAATTATAACAACGCCGGCTACCGAAACAACAACAACAACAACAACAACAACAACAACACCACCACCATGCTCTTGGGCCGAGGTAACCCGCCTGAACGAACAGATTAATCACATGAGACAAGACATGGATCAAATGGACGCTGTGATTTCAAAACAAGAAGAAGACCGACATAAGGAAGAAAGTAAATCAAGCTGCAGCGTGTGTACAGACGAGGAAAGCCTGTACGCCCTATTTCCGTGCGGGCATTTATGCCTATGTGAAGAATGCTGGGTGACGCTAACATGTATAGGGGACATGTGCCACTGCGCTGAAACGGACGAACAGCATTTAAAAATCAAGTGTCCCGTATGTAGGAAGCAGGTGGCCGGGGTAAAGAGAATCTACCGCTCCTAAAACAAGTGTCGTAACACTTTTCCAAAGGCCCTTTTCAGGGCCAACCCATCTTTTCGAAAGAGGAAACTTCTAAACTCAAAGCACAAAAAAAAACCCCAGCTCCCATCACCCCTATGAAAAAAAACCTAAGGTCTTCACCACAATAGACTCTTAATGTTGAATTTTTTTTAATACAATTATCTTTACAAAAAGAATGAACACTAACAGCCATTTTTTGAATTTTCTACTATTTTTATTAACACAAATAGAATGAACGTGTTCACCAGACTCTGGGTATTGAATTTTAATACAATTATACGCTATGAAGGCGCTTCAATGCACATAGAATGAACATAAAATGAACATAGTGTAGGAATACGTGAGGAGAGAAGCCGTATTTTCAGCTTGAGCAAGACTGGCAGATGATAATGTCTAAATGTTCCAATGCAATAAGGCTTGAAAATGTTCAATATTTATACAGCAAGACAATAGAATGAACGTCTTCAACTCTGAGTATTGAATTTTAATACAATTAACAGTAAAACTCTGAGTATTGAATTTTAATACAATTATACGCTATCAAGCCGCTTCAATGAACGTGTAGGAATACGGTAAATGTTTTCAACACCAGACTTGTTCAATAGTTATGCAACAAGACTTGTTTGAACTCATCATCGTCTTTCCGCCCCTGGTGCACGTAGATGTAGGTAGCAATCTGTTCACGTGGAATTCTGGGAGCGCAGGCAGCTTCCACTGCCAGGGCAATTTGCTCCTCGGTCACGTCCTGTAGTGCCTCAGTGATCAGCGCGTATGAGGGTATTATATTGTCCACACACGTATGCATGTTTATCGGACTGTTGTTCCCACAGCCTGCACATGCTTGGGTACGCAAGTGTGGAATACGAGGTCTGATAAGATCCAGGAATGTGTCGATGTACTTCTTACAAATATACTGAGTCACCTGGTCAGACAGGGCTTCATGAATTGTAGCTGTGAGACTCTGCAACTGCCGCCACGCCGTTATTTTCAAGGTGACACCCTGAGGACAAAGAACACGCTCTTGCGTATCTAACCTCATTTTCCATTTGCGTATATGCACCAGGAGCTGGTCGTTGAAATAGGCACAGCTGACAAAGATGTCGTCACCCACATAAAATTTCGCTCCGTCACTCCCCTGGTCGCGAATAACCGCATCGATGGCGTAATCAAGGGTCTGTAGTTTTAGCCAGGTGTCGAAGGTCAAGGCAATATGCCTAGCTGGTCTGTCGTTAAAGGCCGGTGCGTTAAAATGCACTTCTTCGTCTTTGACACTCACAGTTAAATAGGCTGAGAGCTCCCAAATGTTCGTGTGGGCTGCCTGGTAGGTCTGCTGGATAATGTTATTGATCTCCTGCACAGACATAGGAAGTTGCACCTCTTCTTCTTTCACGGGCTCAGGCACTTGCTGGGGCACTGGCTGAAGCACTGCCTCAGGTATTTCTAAAGGTGTTAGTCGGGGCCGTTTGGGTCGTGCACCGCGTTTGGCAGGTACACCAGACGCTGGGTGCGTACGTTTGCTAACTGTACGCTCTTCGGGGGTGTCCATGACTAAGATATCATCATCTTGTATAACGTCGGCTTGAAGTAGATCTGCTAGTTCTTCATTTCCCGTCTTCTTCAACCCCTCCACGAAGGCTAGAAATGCATAGGGGATAGAGCGCAGTAGACCGTCGATGAGGGCTCTGTTTTGTGATGAAGTGGTTTTCTCAGCCATGATATCTTCGACACGCTGTTTCAGAAGTATGTTTTCCTCCATAAGCAGATCACATAATTCGGCCACATGCTGCATCTCATCAATGAGGCGAACACGGTACTTTCGAAGCTTCACTAAAAAGTATGACTCCATGACTGTGGGCTCAGGCTGGTGAGTAACTGCTACGGTGTAATAGTCTGGTGAATTTGCACTGGTAAAATGAAAAAAAGTAAAAGGTTCTCCACAGCTCATACAAGCAGGCAAGCAGGCTGGCTAGAGGTGAGGCAGGCAGGCAGGTAGGCAGGCAGGCAGGCAGGCAGGCAGGCAGGCAAGCAGGCAGGCAGGCAGGCAGGCAGGCTGGTCAGGTCAGTCAGGCAGGTAGTGCAATGAATACACCCCACCCCTAAAAATCGCCTCCTTTTATACGTTTTTCTACAATCCGCCATTTTGAACCCACCACCACCACCCACAGGCCGCCATTTTAAACCCACCACCACCACCCACAGGCCGCCATTTTAAACCCACCACCACCTCCCACAGGCCGCCATTTTAAACCCACCACCACCACCCACAGGCCGCCATTTTAAACCCACCACCACCTCCCACAGGCCGCCATTTTAAACCCACCACCACCTCCCACAGGCCGCCATTTTAAACCCACCACCACCACCCACAGGCCGCCATTTTAAACCCACCACCACCACCCACAGGCCGCCATTTTAAACCCACCACCACCACCCACAGGCCGCCATTTTAAACCCACCACCACCACCCACAGGCCGCCATTTTAAACCCACCACCACCACCCACAGGCCGCCATTTTAAACCCACCACCACCACCCACAGTGACAGAATACTCGATTCTGATTGGCTGTCGCTGTGACGTCACAGAGGTCATATGCAAATTTCTGAGGTCAATATGGTTCAATTTGCTTGCTCTATACTACTGATGCGAATCAGCTGGAGGAACAAGGAGAGTAGGGACGTCAGTGATACAAGCTGTTGATCAGCGTAACGTTTCCTTACAGAATATTTTGAGGAAATATGACGAAAACATCTAGTACCCCATATGGCCGCCATTTTAAATTTAGCCATGATTCTCTGCTCGGGGGGTCATGCAAATAGACTCAAAATGACCCCAATATGATAATCTAAAAAGTCACGGAGTTTCAGCTATCAATGTTTTGTCGGTCCGGAGATAGGAGCAAAAAACCAACAGTGGGGGGGGGGAGGAGGGGAAGTCCCCCCCTCCCCGGCCAGGTAGGGTTAACCTGATGCGTATGGGACAATTCAATAGTGTATTATAACCTACAGACGGAGCTTGCTGGTTCATATTTCATTCTATCATCAACGATTGATAACATAATTTAGTTGAAATATTCAGTACGAATGAACATATTGAAGCAAGTCGTGATTTTTATAAGCGCGGGAGTAGTAGGGTAAACCCTTTTCGAGGTAACTTTCACCCGGATGTAACTATGACGTCATGAGGAGGATTGAGGAGGAACTAGTGGCGCCATCTGTACACATTGGTGGCAAAAATCCGCACTAGGGGGAGACAACTCTGGCTGTGTCGTTCATCATCCTCTGGTGGTCAAAATGGCGGCTGTGGTGGTGGTGGTGGTGGTCAAAATGGCGGGCTGTGGTGGTGGTGGTGGTGGTCAAAATGGCGGCTGTGTGGTGGTGGTCAAAATGGCGGCGCAAGGGAGCAAACGAGGCTCAAAAAACCTCTAAGCCATATAATAATAATAAACATAATCTATAGGTGTTGTACCATGTTAATAGGATCAGTCTAGCATCTGTACCACTCTAGGGTCGAGCGTTTATTGTCCCGTGTATCTCCGCAGAAAATCAACAAACAAAATGGCGGCTCCAGGATGGTGTGGGGACGCCCTTTCCACATCACGGCGTCCATCCTAACCATAGCGCCATCTGCACACATTGACGCAAGGGAGACAACTCGTGTGGCCCAAGGGTATGGAAATAGCCGTGTTGGAGCTAGGGGAGTTACTCATGGTCCGATGGGGTCATCTGAGGTATCAAAGTGAAGCTTATGTGAAGGGGCATCTGATGGGCTGGGTGTGGGGTTGAACTATCGGCATTCTGCGCATGCGCGGTGGCCCAAGGGTATGGAAATAGACGTGTTGGAGCTAGGGGAGTCCCTAATGGACCGATGGGGTCGAGTGAGGTATCAATATGAAGCATTCGTGAAGGGGCATCTGATGGGCTGGGTGTGGGGTTGAACTATCGGCATTCTGCGCATGTGCGGTGGCCCAAGGGTATGAAAATAGCCGTGTTGGAGCTAGGGGAGTCCCTAATGGTCCGATGGGGTCGAGTGAGGTATCAAAGTGAAGCATTCGTGAAGGGGCATCTCACTGGACTAGTGGGTTGAAATAGCGTCATTCTGCGCATGCGCGGTGGCCCAAGGGTATGGAAATAGACGTGTTGGCATCTAGGAGAGTCCCTAAGGGTCCGATGGGGTCGTATGAGGTATCAAAGTGAAGCCTTCGTGAAGGGGCATCTAATGGGCTGGGTGTGGGGTTGAAATAGCGTGATTCTGCGCATGCGCGGTGGCCCAAGGGTATGGAAATAGACGTTTTGGCATCTAGGGAAGCCACTAAGGGTCCGATGGGGTCGAGTGAGGTATCAATGTGAAGCATTCGTGAAGGAACATCTGATGGGCTGGGTGTGGGGTTGAACTATCGGCATTCTGCGCATGCGCGGTGGCCCAAGGCTATGAAAATAGCCGTGTTGGAGCTAGGGGCGTCCCTAGTGGACCAATGGGGTTGAGTGAGATATCAAAGTGAAGCATTCGTGAAGGGGCATCTGATGGGTTGGATGTACGGTAGGAATATCATGCGCAGACAGCAATGCGGAGCTCTCGTCCAATCAGAAGCGAGTATTTCAAATCCGTCACAGAGCTCTCAGCCAATCAGAAGCGAGTATTTTGACCCGGTGCATTATGGGACATATCCAAGATGGCGGCACGTATGTTCAAGATGGCGGCACATCCGGTGTCGAAAACTGGCCATTTCGTCGGCATGTGGTCACCTAGTGTCGAAAACTGGACCCTGTATGGGTCCCGCTAGACGTTTTGGAGCTAGGGGAGCCACTAATGGTCCAATGAACAAGTGTGTGACGTCACTTCCGGTTGGGATGAATGGGGCGTGACCTTTGGCCATGTCTAGACTTGTCTGTATCTGTCATGTACTGTTTTTTTTTCTCTACAATGGCGTTCACGTGGTGTGGTGGGTCTGCGCAAGTGTGTGACGTCACTTCCGGTTTTCACTAAAACGATCTCCAACTTTGCCGGCCCCCCCAGCGTGCACGCGCGCGCGGGTTCTTCGGCCGCAGCGCGCGCGCGCGCGCGTCAATGTAGGGAGAGGTTAAATCCACGCCTATTTCACCCGGATGTAAAAATGACGTCACTTCCGGTTTGGGTGAATGGGGCGTGACCTTTGGACATGTCCAGACTTGTCTGACCGCCATTGTTGGAAAATGGCGGATAATGGCGGAAGGTGACCGCCATTGTGGGAAAATGGCGGATAATGGCGGCTAATGGCGGAAGGTGACCGCCATTGTGGCAAAATGGCGGATAATGGCGGATAATGGCGGAAGGTGACCGCCATTGTGGGAAACCCCCACAGACAGGTCAGTACATGCATTCCTATGATGTTCACGCATAATAAAAGGATTGATCTGTAATCTGTGTTGTTGTTGTTGTTGTTGCTCTCTTCTTTGGACTAACCCATCAGAATAGTACGTATCACGGACTACACCCGACGTCTAGGCGCGCATGTGTGGCCTGGTCTATAAAACACGTCTCAATGTATCCTACACCTTCATTTCTACGGTTGCAGAGCCATGGCGGAGATCCAGCCCTATGCGACTCGCATTTTACAGCATGCCACCGTGGTGAATTCATTCACGGGTTACCGAGCAGTGGTCCGGTCCATGTTTGCAGATGGCGACGACAACGAGGGGCGACGCCAGATTCTTAACGAGTTCACAGAAGCGGTCCTCGACAGAGTGCACTCGATGGAGAGGCGTGCCATCACTCACCACTACTGGACTATGACAGCCATCCTTGATGCTCGGGCTATGGACCACAAGCGCTCACGCCGGAACCAGCGACGGCTGGTTGGCCTCACACTAGTCTGTGCCCTATTGACCCTGGCGCTGTGGCATTGACAGTGGGACTATAAAAACGAGGGTCAGACAGAGTGTGTGTCATTCACCGTTCGACATTGGAGCAAGCATGTCACCCGTTCTACGAGCCATCCTTCCCCTTACACCCCGGGTGGGGTTACACGTCTATGAAGATAAAGTCACCCTGGTGGAAGACCGTGGAGATGTTTGCTGGTCGCCCGCTGAGACCGTATCGAATACGGTGACGCTACATCGTGACGGCTGGACCAAATTTAAACGGGTGTTGAGCGGCGAGCTCGACGGAAACCTCATCCACATAGACAATGCCATCTACGTATACCGTGCAACCTTCTTCCTACGCCTGGGCCGCTACCAAGACCCTACGCGAGGCTTCACCCTAGACCCCGATCTGTGGTCAGCCTTGGAGAAAGTGGTGCCTATTGTGGACCAGCTGTTTACACCGGACGAGCGGTCATCAGCCGAGTTGGAGTGGGCTCGTGCCCTGAGTGAAACGGCGGCAGAACCCCATGAACAACTGTCTAGCCATGAACCCGACGACGAGGCCATTGATTACCCGGCTAGACTCAGTCAGCCCAGTGACATGACCACCTGATCCTTTGATCTCACGGAGTTCTCTCTATAAATACGAGAGACAGTCAAATCTGGTACCATTCACGTACTGACCATGACGGAGCATATAATACTGGCGTATCTCAGCTTGACCCCCGAGGTTTTCCTGCACGTGTATGCGGATAAGGTCGATATCATGGAGGAGGTGGTGGGAGACATCTGTGATGCGGACCCTACACAACCGTGCCCGGCTCACATTCGTCTGTCCCGGGCGGGCTGGACCAAATTCAAACGGGTGTTGTCTGGTGAAGTGGACGGCGACCTCATCCACTTGTGTCACGATGTGTACATCCGACGCGGTCCTTTCTTTGGTCAATTGGCTCGGCTAGATGGGGGTACAGTGCATTTTACCCTTGACCCTGATCTATGGTCTGCATTGGAAGATGCCGTGGTAGATGTGGATGAAGTGCTTATCAAGCGGTCATCAGACGAGTTGGACTCGTCATTTACCATGGACACTGTGGAAGCCCACGAAGAAAATCACAAAGAAACTCCGGCCCAAGATATACCCGTTATAAATAAACGATAGAGCCAGGGTCCATCATCATTTCTCACCATGAAGCGCTGGGAGAAGGTGTTGGATAACTTATACTACAGTCCCGACAGTCCGGCGGCCTATAGTGCATTGTCGGCTCTCTATCGAGCGGCCAACCCCCAGGGAATACAACGTGCCCAAGTCCGAGATTGGTTAAGAAAACAAGACACCTATACCTTACATCGACCTGTCCGTCGCCATTTTCTACGGAACCGGGTCATCGTGGGAGGAATAGATGCCCGGTGGCAAGCGGATTTGGTCGATATGAGCGCCTTTGCCAAACACAACGATGGGAATCGGTATATCTTGACGTGCATCGATATCCTATCCAAGTATGCGTCGGTGGTACCCATCCGGACGAAAACGGGGGCAAATCTCATAGCGGCGTTCAAAGACATCTTCAAGACCGGGCGCAAACCTTTGTATTTACTGCAAACCGACGAGCCTGGAAATTCCTCAACAGACCGTTCCAACAGTTTCTGAAAGCCAGAAGGTGTTTTTCTTCCATACGTACAACGAGACAAAGGCTTCCGTGGTGGAACCGTTCAACAGGACATTCATAGGCCGCATGTATAAATATTTCACCTATAAGAATACAAGGCGGTACATCGATGTTCTCCCGAAACTGGTGAGGGGTTACAATCGAGCCTATCACCGGAGTATAGAGAGAGCGCCCATTACCGTCACCCAACGCAATGAAGCCCAAGTCCGCCGTGTGTTGTACCCCAGGCCATTGCAGCGAACGACGAAGGCGGTGTACAAGGTCGGGGACCCTGTACGGATCAGTAAAGTCAAGGGCCAGTTCGAGAAAAGTTACTTGCCCAACTGGAGCGATGAGCACTTCCTGATTAAACGGCGCCTACCCCGACAGCGGCGAGTCTATGAACTGGAAGATCTTCAAGGGGAACCGTTGCTAGGGACATTTTACGAGACGGAATTACAGCCTGTCGTAAAAACACAGCAAGACTACTACACGGTGGAGCAGATTTTGAAAACGGAACGTCGACGTGGCAAACTGTTTCATTTCGTGAAATGGCAAGGTTGGCCCAGTTCCTTCAATTCCTGGGTCGCTGCCAACCAGGTGAAACGACTATAAAGCCAGACACCACTGCCGTCATCCTTCATTCCACGTCCGATCACAGTGCTATGGACCAACAGCAGCTGCCTCTGAACACAGCGTCTCCCAAAACGCGCAAAGCGCAAGTGGGCTTTGTGGTGATAGTGCTAACCCTGCTGAGTGTGCTGTACGGAGGTGTGTTTTACGACGTAGCCTATGTCAGCACGTTACTTAACCAATTGAGAACACCAGCCACCAGCGAAACCGGTCTACAGAGAGCACCAGTCGTATCGAGCCCAGTCACCACCACCACACTCCGTGTACAAGCCACAACGAGCTCCACACCAAGCTCTACACCTACACCAAGAACACCCACTACGTCTCAAGACCCACCGGATTTCATCCCTCACAGTGAACAGACAACGACGACCCACGTTGTACCCACCACCACCATCATCATCCCTGACAGTGAACAGACAACGACGACCGACGTTGTACCCACCACCACTCCAGTTCACTCGTACGAAATTTACAAGAGCGGGTTACCACGACAACGGATACACGTCGAACCATGGACCCTGGGTGGCAGCATCCCTTCACGTGTCTCATCGCAGGACCGACGGGTTCCGGCAAAACGCACTTCGTCAGGAAGCTCCTTCAACACGCCGACAGCATGATCACCCCACCTATTGCCCGAGTCGTGTTGTGTTACGGAGAATGACAGGCAGCGTATGCAGCAATGCCCCACATCACGTTCGTGGAAGGCCTACCCAACCTGGCCGATTTGGAACCCGACACCTTGGTGGTTCTGGATGATCTCATGCCGGAGACGGATGCGCGGGTCACCCAACTCTTTACCAAAGGCAGCCACCATCGACGGCTCATCATCATCTACATTGTGCAGAATCTGTTCAGTAAAAACAAAGAACATCGGAACATCAGCTTAAATGCCCACTACCTGGTGGTCTTCAAAAACCCGAGAGATACCACTCAACTGCTGCACCTGGCGAGACAGATATATCCCGGCCGCACACCGTTTGCGTTGGAAGCCTTCAAAGATGCCACAACCCCTCAGCACGCGTATATGCTCATCGACCTCAAGCAAGCCACCCCCGACCACCTTCGACTATGGACCGGCATCTTTCCCGGAGACACCCACCACGTGTACTTGCAAAAATAATGTAAACACACCCACAGTGGCACCCCCCAGCTGGGATGTGTGTGTGTTTGATGATGGGATTTTTTTGGAGATAATAAAAAGAATGAATACCACAGCAGGGTTGACTTTGTCTCTGAGATGGATAAAAAGAGCAGAGTTGTGGGTTCTAGCATTAGTTGTACATGATGTCTGCGCGAGTACGGAAGCACGCTCCCACGCTCCGTGTATTGAAGACGGCCCCACCCGAGTTGGTCCGAACCATTGTACGCGGTGCGGACCCTGACCGTGTACGCTGTCTGTGCGAGATCGGATACAACCTGTTAAAAGGCAACGTACCACTGACTCCGGCTCAAAAGACCAAGTTGGCCAAGCATAAGACAGGTCTCCGAACCCTAGTCCACAAGCGGGTCCCTCAAACACAAAAGAAAAAGGTGTTACAGAAAGGCGGCTTTCTCGGGGCCATCTTAGCACCGTTGGCCGCTTCCGTGTTGGGTCCAGTATTGGGTGGACTCTTCGGCCGACAATGAACCACACGAAAAAATGGTCCTCGTCGAACCACGATTCCTTCAAAACCTCCAATCGCCCTACCCTGTCCCACCTACGGTCAAGACCATAAACACCCTCGATGGAGAGATGCAACAGATCTTACAGAGACCGGGGTTAAGCGACAGTGAGAAAGTACAACGGTACAATGAGACGCTTCAACGGTACATGACGTTCATGGACCAATACAAAACCCTCTCTACCCCACCACCACCACCACCACCACCACCACCACCACGTGACACACCGCCGACCTCAGCACCGCTCCAACAGCCGCCATTACCAGGGGTAGCCCCCACAGCCCCACAGTGGGTGGAAGACGAAGTGCTGAAGAGTGTACCTGCCTCGTTCAAGAAACAAGCTGGCCTGGTATTACAACGGATGAAACAGAATCCTAACATGACTTGGAATGATAAAGGCGAACTACTGGTACAGAATCAGGTGGTTCCCGGCACCCACATGACGGATTTAGTGAATGACCTGATGCGTAAACGCAGGTCGCACACGGATCCTCGAGGATGGGAGGTCTTCGCTCAAGGCTTGAAAGACATGCATGTACCACAGGAATTGGTGGGGAACCCCCACCGCTGGGCCTTTATGCAGCAAACCCAGCAATCGCCGAGTCGTGCACCACGACAGATTCCACAACCTTGGGAAGCCGACTGGGAACCGGAGTCACCCCCCAAAACTCCACCACCACAACGGGCACCTTCTTTTCAGACCTTTAAAAAAACACCCTTGATCAGGACACCCCACATCTCCAGAGCCGTGACACGTAGCAAGTCAACGCGACCAACACGACGCTGGACACAACCACCCAAGGTCTGGAACACCTATTAAAACCCGGTGCAGAAGCAGGACAGCTCAGTCGCCATGTTTTACCTCACCCTACCCAGTAACAGTTCACTGGATGTGTTTCCTGACAACACCGTGGCAAAGTATGTGACTCAATTACCACAACCGTTGCATTTACCTGGCCGGTGGGAATGTGGGCTGGTGGATATTCAGTACCCTTACTCGTGGTACAACGTGCGAGCCAATGAAGTGTGGTACGAGGTGACCTACGAAGGAAAAGACACCCGACTCACCCTCCCCGAAGGCCAATACGATACTCCCAAGAAGTTCATGGGTGGGCTGTCAAGACTGTTGCATTATAAGGCTCTACGGGAGGTCACGAATACTTCAAAACCCATCAAAGCCTATCCCTTCAAGAATCACGTGAACTTCGATTACAACGCACACAACGACAAGGCAGAGCTTGTCGTCACCGCCAACGCGAGTGTCGTACTGAGTCCTATCCTACAGCAAATACTGGGTTTCGATCTACGGACGTTCGCTGGTCCCACCGCCCACCAAGGCGAGATCCCGATGGATATGAAGTCGGGTATGTACGGACTCTACGTCTACTCGGACGTGTGGACAACCACATCGTGGGTGATATCAACACACCTCTGTTACGGGTGGTGCCCATTAAAAAGTTGTATGGAGATCAAGTCACCCACAGTTTCACCCACATGCTCTTCCTGCCTGTACGACAAACCCACATCAACACGATCACGGTGATATAAGAGATGACACGGGACGACCGGTGGCATTCGAACGCGGGAAAGTGGTGGTGACACTTCATTTTCGACAAGCACGTGCTCCCCACTTTGCATAATGAAGGTGCGTCTTACGAGTGCGATGCACGCAGCTATATGGACTATTATGCCCAACAGGCCGGGGGTGGCTTTCCGGTGTTTAGTGGTGCACGCATGCAACGTGGACATGGACTGGGGAACATACTCGGGAGCATCGTCAAAACGTTCCTGCCCTTGGTGACGCGTGGGGTGAAAGCAATCGGCAAACAAGCGGTACGCAGTGGACTGCAAGCGGCCGGTGATGTCTTGGGGGGTACGGCACCCAAAGAAGCCTTGAAACGGCGGGCCAAAGAAGCGGGAGGCGTCTTGGTGGCCAAAGCACAACGCACCGTAGGGAATAAAAGAGCTGCCCCACCGAGACCACGCACCAGTCGACGACCGACCCAGCGACGACGCACATCGAAGACCCGGGATATCTTTTCTTAAAACATGTCCTTGATCCACGCCGAGTCCTGCCCTCCACCAACAGTGAATTTGATTTGTGGACCGTGCCGCCCACACAGACCAGTGCCGAACAAGGATTATGGGTGGAGCATCTCCCGCTGTCCAGCATCAACGCAACAGGACCCATCGAGTTCACCATCAGTAATGCGGATACGACCTATGTGGATTTAGCCATACCTACTTGTATGTGAAAGCCAAGATCGTCAGTGGAGATGGCACCAGAATCGTCGATCAAGCAACGGTGGGCCCGACGAATCTCTGGCTGCACTCGATGTTTCAACAGGTGGATATATTTCTCAGCGACAAACTCATCAGTGACTCGACCAACACGTACCCCTATCGAGCCTACATCGAGACGCTGTTGTCGCATGGGCGAGAGGCTAAAAAATCTCAACTGACAGCCGCTTTATTCTACCAGGACAAAGCCGAGCACATGGGCGCAGAGAACGACAATACGGGATATAGCAAACGGAAGGCTTTGACCGCGAACGGCGTCTCGGTGGATATGATCGGTCGACTGCACGCAGACATGTTCATGCAAGACCGATACCTCTTGAACAAGATCCCCATCAAAATCCGACTGATACGGGCGCCTCCGACCTTCGCCTTGATGGCCACTAACGTAGAGGCGCATGTAGCTGACTATAAGATTGTCATCGAAGACGCAGTCCTGTATGTCCGAAAAGTGAAACCGAATCCAGCCGTTCAATTGGGACACATGAAAGCCTTGGAAACAAAACCAGCCCAGTACCCTATCCGACGTGTGCAAACCAAAGTGTTCTCTGTGTCTGCTGGAAATATGAGCGCCAACAAAGACAACCTGTTCCTGGGGGAACTACCCAAGCGATTGATCCTGGCCTGTGTGGAAAATACCAGTTTCAGTGGAGCCTACCCAGAGAATCCGTTTGACTTTAAACATTTCGGCATCAATTTTGTGGCCCTGCATGTGGATGGACAACAGGTGCCAGCCACGGCCTTAACCCCGAACTTTGGGCGCGCGAATTTCATTCGAGCCTATCAGAGCCTGTTTACAGCCAACGGTCAAATCAACCAGGACGAAGGGAATTTCATCAGTCGGGAGGACTACGGGAACGGATACACGTTGTTCTGTTTCGATTTGACCCCCACCTTAGAGAACGACCATCAGCTGGCCCTGGCCAAGCAAGGCAATTTACGGTTGGAAATCCACTTTCAACGAGCCCTCCGGAGCACCGTCAATGTGATCTGCTACGCCGAGTTTGACAACATCATTCAAGTGGACAAGGCGCGCAACGTGCTGTGTGACTTCTCCACCTAACATGGATACAGACCAGATAACCACCGTGCTGGAGAATGACCCAGAGACACGTATGATGTTTCAAGGGGTGTTCGCCCGAGATGTGTTCCCATTAGACCGTGTGTATCCTGCTGCTTACGTTCTCAACACGGACCCGATGGATCGGCCCGGTGAACATTGGGTGGCCGTGTACTTGACAGAACAGCAGGGCGAATACTTTGACCCGTACGGCCTGCCACCCCTCCATCCCGATTTAACAGACTTCATGGATCAAGGCGCAGAGACGTGGTGTTGGAACAGTCAAACGTTGCAAAGCCTGACCAGTAGCGTGTGCGGACAATATTGCTTGTTTTACCTGTACCATCGATGCCGGGGAAGACCCTTATCTACCATCGTACAGATGTTTGACGAGTACCCCAAGGCCGAGGACCGAGATGTACTCGTCTATGACTGGGCCGCCCATCATTTCAATGTACAAGTCCCGTTCTGGGCTTGAGTTAATTACAAGCCCCTTGTTCTGGGCTTAAGTTTAAAAGCCCCCTGTTCTGGGCTTCAGTTTACAAGCCCCCCTGTTCTGGGCTTCAGTTCTTTCAATGTACAAGCCCCTTGTTCTGGGCTTCAGTTTTCACGTGGTTATTCTCACGTTGGTGTTGTTCACTGAATAAAAAAAATGAGATCTCACCAAAAAAAAACCCTGTCTTGTGTGTTTTATTCATAATGCATCAATGCCCAATGTGGAGATTCAGTCAAACTGAAATCAGTGGTGTAGGATGGGGCCAAAATGTAACCCATCAATGTTAGAATGCAAGAGCACTATAGTAAAAATAGAGAGTCAATGAAATCAGCCCACAGACCAAGTACGTGTTTTTGGTCTAGGTTTGGAGCGGGCATTTCATTGAGGTGCGTGTATACGGTGAGTGAAGACTCGTCCAACACGTATAGATTAAGTTTATGATTATAAGTTCTATGTTGTCGATTTAACCTCTCCCTACATTGACGCGCGCGCGCGCGCGCTGCGGCCGGAGAACCCACGCGCGCGCGCTGCGGTGGGGGGCCGGGGCCCGCCGGGGCCGGAAAACACCCCGGAGGGTTGACCGTTGGAACTCTTCTGGGTTTGGAGGTAGTTTTAGTGAAAACCGGAAGTGACGTCTGTGCGCAGACCCACCAAACTACGTCCGAAGGTGAACGCCATTGTGGGGGGAAAAAACCCAGTACATCAACACACACAAACAAGTCTAGACATGTACCCAAGGTCACGCCCCATTCACCCCAACCGGAAGTGACGTCACAACCCCCACGTGACCTGCGCAGCAGAATGGATACGACACCCTAGTGTAACCCCCTCACCTAGGCTTCACATGGATACCTCACTCGATCCCATCGGCCCATGAGAAACCCCGCTCGAGCCCAAAACGGCTATTTCCATACCCTTGGGCGACCGCGCATGCGCAGAATGGTGACAACGCCCAAGCCGCTAGTCCAGTCAGATGCCCCTTCACCTAAGCTTCACTTTGATACCTCACTCGACCCCATTGGACCATGAGTAACTCCCCTAGCTCCAAAATGGCTATTTCCATACCCTTGGGCCACCGCGCATGCGCAGAATGGTGACAACGCCCAAGCCGCTAGTCCAGTCAGATGTCCCTTCACGAAGGCTTCACTTTGATACCTCATATGACCCCATTGGACCATGAGTAACTCCCCTAGCTCCAAAATGTCTATTTCCATACCCTTGGGCCACCGCGCATGCGCAGAATGGTGACAACGCCCAAGCCGCTAGTCCAGTCAGATGCCCCTTCACATAAGCTTCACTTTGATACCTCACTCGACCCCACTGGACCATGAGTAACTCCCCTAGCTCCAAAACGGCTATTTTCATACCCTTGGGCCATCGCTCATGCGCAGAATGCCACTATTTCAACCCCACACCCAGCCCATCAGATGCCCCTTCACGAATGCTTCACATTGATACCTCATATGACCCCACTGGACCATGAGTAGCTCCCCTAGCTCCAACACGGCTATTTCCATACCCTTGGGCCACCGCGCATGCGCAGAATGACGCTATGTCAACCCCACACCCAGCCCATCAGATGCCCCCTCACATTGGCTTCACATTGATACCTCACTCGACCCCACTGGACCAGTAGTAACTCCCCTAGCTCCAAAACGGCTATTTCCATACCCTTGGGCCACACGAGTTGTCTCCCTTGCGTCAGTGTGTGCAGATGGCGCTATGGTTAGGATCGACGCCGTGATGTGGAAAGGGCGTCCCCACACCATCCTGGAGCCGCCATTTTGTTTGTTGATTTTCTGCGGAGATACACGGGACAATAAACGCTCGACCCTAGGGTGGTACAGATGCTAGACTGATCCTATTAACATGGTACAACACCTATAGATTATGTTTATTATTATTATATGGCTTAGAGGTTTTTTTGAGGGTAATGTGAGGGTTTTTTCTCCCCGTGACCTCCCCACCGCCTCGTTTGCTCCCTTGCGCCGCCATTTTGACCACCACCACCCACAGGCCGCCATTTTGAACCCACCACCACCACCCACAGGCCGCCATTTTGAACCCACCACCACCACCCACAGGCCGCCATTTTGAACCCACCACCACCTCCCACGGGCCGCCATTTTGAACCCACCACCACCTCCCACAATGACCCCTGTGACAGAATACCCCCTTCTGATTGACTGTCGCTGTGACGTCACAGAGGTCATATGCAAATTTCTGAGGTCAATATGGTACAATTTACGCTTACACTACTACTGTTCTTCTAGTTCGGTAATATCAGCGTTTTAAATTGCACTGCGCTGGGGGGTTTAAGGGGGCGGGGAAAGCTCCGGGGTGCTAGATTGCAGGAGATGCATTCTGAGCCATTTCCGGCACATAAAATACCATATTAGTGCTCGATAAAAAAGCCGGTCCATTTTGGGCTGAAGAAAAATGAACATGCCTATCAGCGAACAAACGGACACCATGCAATCAAGCCATGCGTGGTTAGAATGGCTAGATTGGCCATAGACTTGTCGGGCAGGGCATTCCTTTCACTCGTTTATTTTTTGAGAAAATAGAATAATTGAAAAAATCAAAAACTTTTAATCACACCAGTTTGATAAAACCCATATGAAACGAGCTTATGAGATAAACCCATGAAACGAGCGATAGGGAGCGTCATGTGAGTTTTATCAAACGACTGTGCTAAAAATTAGATAAATGACCACAAGTATGATGATTTATTTCTCACATTACAATAATTAGAGCATTTCCACACAGTGGATGCTCTAATGTTTTCATGCGAAACGGATCTGGAAATAATTTCCACAGATGGGCTTTGCATATTGCGGTTAAAGGAAGAGTTCCCGTGAAGTTCATTCTGGCACTAGTCTGGTGAAAATTGAAATCGTTTTGATGGCTTGCGCGGGTGAGGTGGGGGGATTCAGAAAATGAAAATTTAACTGCTTTATCCTTTTAAATTGTGTAGTTTTTTGGATCACAGTTGCCAACACGGCCCATCAAGGAATTATTCTAAATCGCCATCTAATAAGTGCACTTCTTTCTTTGGGTTATGTGAATGATCAAAATATATGCCACATTTAACAGATGATGTGTACTGTCTAACAAACTGGATGTTCGTTTGCAGCTAAAGTAGCAATTTGGTCTCACTAAAAAGTTGAAATTCTTGATGGTTCATCAGCCCTGTAAAGTCACAATCAAGGGAACAAACTCTGTATCTCCCATCACATCAGGGGAGATGAGTATGCATCTGCTGTCTAGCCAAACGAGGTTTTTCAACCGAGCATCTATGGTGGCTGATATCTGTCATGTCGTGTCATCCTACTATCACCCTATTTTTACTGGCGCGATGGTACGATGGTACGATGCGATGGCACTATGCGATGGTACGATACGATGGTACGATGCGATGGTACGATGGCACGGTGCGAAGATACGATGGCACGATGCGATGGTACGATGGAAATTCCTTCATCGTATCATCGCATCGTACCATCGTATCATCTTATCATCGTACCATCGTATCATCGTACCATCGTACCATCGCGCTTCGGAAGAGTTGCTCAAGTCGCTTGATCAAACGAAAGTCATGCGCAAATAAATTATATTGATTGATTTTTAATTGTTTTATCATTGTACCATCGTACTATCGCATCGTGCCATCGCATCGTACCATCGTACCATCGCGCCAGTAAAAATAGGGCGATAGTACGATGATACGACATGGCAGATATCAGCCACCATACTTGACAGAAACCAAATACTGTCATAAAATCACCGTTAACCTTTGGATCAAGCGAGACCTCAAAATGTACATTCTAAAGTATATACATATAACACAATGAAAGTCGAAATCACGTCATGGATTGCATTGGTGGAGTACATCGCAACTTAGAATTGTTTTATCTTTTCATATCCATTTCCCCTCCCCCTTAAACCCCCCAGCGCAGTGCAATTTAAAACGCTGATATTACCGAACTAGAAGAACACAGGATAGATTGAAGTTATATACACTTCTGGGGAACCACGATTGATTTTAATACAGTAGTTCGAATCTAGTAGGCTTAAAGTTTCAAGTTGATCAAAAATATACAAATGAAATATACCAAGGCATATCAATGAGCATGGTGATATGCCTCGGGAATAACCCATATTCCCCCCAGGTCACATTCCTAACGCTTTAATATTATTATGTTATTAACCAAGTGTTTTCATATTGGTCTGGTTATAGGTCCGAGGTCTGCCGTATTGGCACGAGGCCGCAGGCCGAGCGCCAATACGGCTGAGCGAGGACCTATAACCAGGCCAATCTGAAAACACTTGGTTAATGACATTTTTATTAAATAACTTACCAACAACCTGTTTTTCATCGATTATATGTCATAATCGGGATATATATTTCTTATTTTTTTCCTTATTTCCCACGATTAATGTGATTTCGATGTACCACTACAGTGTCAGAAAGTGGATCCCCTCTACAGTAACGCTATAATCGACGGCGATAATCGGGATGATGAATAGGCCGATCATCTTCAACCTGGGCGGGGTTCTTCAACGTAGAAAACGGGAGTCGAACAGATTCAAGCAGATCAAATTTTAACCATACAATATATATCATGGAAGCACTAATGAGAATGTAGAGGCAAAATACAACCTTGAAATATGGTGAATTGATCCAAATCCAGTCCCGATTTGAGAATCGAAGACCTATTGAGACCCTAGTTTTCAACATCATCGTCCAGGTGTTTCGTTCGCATCTAATAACTATCGTTACCATTCACACGTGATTAGCTCTTCTAGCTGCAAATACATGTATGGCATTATCTTCTGTCATAAAATATTACTGTTGTCATTGCTTCGTTCATCAGTGCACTGTTGTAAGTGTTGGATAACTGTTTTGTCGTCTGCTTGTGCTTGGCAAGTCGATGCCACGCTCGCGTCACTATAGTCTGTTTCTGTATGACTCACCACACTTGATTTCAAGGTTTGTGTACCGATACGAAAAGATCTACGGTATCCAAAATTATCACAGAAGGTACTGAATATCCATTCAAAGTATGAGAATACAGTGACACAATTCGGAGAAGATCACGAATCGAGGATCATTCATCGTCAACATCGCCATGTTGAAAGTCATATTGGCCCAGGCCATACTGGCCCTGTTTTCCCGTATTGGCCCTGTTTTCCCGTATTGGCCCGCCTTCCTCATATTGGCCCGATTTGGTGGCCATATGAAGCAGGCCGATTTCCTTGTATTGTGTTCATATCATAGATAGTTATTTAATAAATCATGTTATTAACCAAGTGTTTTCATATTGGCCTTGTTATAGGTCCGAGGCCTGCCGTATTGGGCCGAGGCCGCAGGCCGGGGGCCAATACGGCAGACCGACGACCTATAACCAGGCCAATATGAAAACACTTGGTTAATGGCATTTTTATTAATGAACTCGCCTACAATTTTTTCATCAATTATAATACATGCAGGAATATTTTAGTACAGCGACTCCCCCCAAATCGGAATATGTATTTCTTCCTTCACAATAGGCCTATTTCCTACGACTATTATTATGTGCTTTTTGAAGTGCCATTATCGTCGAAAAGTCGATCCCCTCCACAGTAACGCTATCGGAAACGACTGCGATAATCGGGACGGTGAATAGGCCGATCATCTTCAACCTAGGCGGGGGTCTTCAACGTATAAAACGGAGTCAAAAAGATACAAGCAGATGAAATACTAATTTTATTTGCTAAGAACGATGCAGCAAAATACAACCTTATAATCTGGTGCAAATTTGGTCCAAATCCAGTCCCGATTTGAGGATCGAAGACGTATCATGCTATGGAGACCCTAGATTTCAACATCATTTTACAGGCGTTTCCTCCGCATAATTTCTATCGGTTCTCTCCATATGTGAATAACTCTTCTAGCTGCAAGTCTGACATCTTCTGTCTTCAGGGGCGGCGGAAGCAATTTCAGATTGCCCCGACCAACGATCATAGCACAATTAGGCGAGGGTTCAGGGGCCGCCTAGGCCCCGGAAGCTCCGGGGTGCTAGATTGCAGGAGATGCATTCTGAGCTATTTCCGGCACATAAAATACCATATTAGTGCTGGATAAAATGTTGAAAATGTGGTTTCAAATAAAGCATTTACAAAGTATATTTAATTTATCACTGAAAATCAGGATTCACTAGAAGATTCCCCTCATCACCGCCGACAGATGGTTGGCGAAATTCTCGAGAAATCTTTTTTCAGAATTGACATTGTCAGACTGAAGACAGAAGAAAAAGATCAGACGGTGAACAGAGGCATACAAATTTCTACGAAACACTGAAACCTCTGGGAAAGCGCTCGTGAACGCTGGAGAGAAGATAACGCCCAAGATTAATCGACGAGATTCCAAGACTAAAGCCCGGCGCACACGAATGCATGAAATCGCAAGCAACAAGATATTTGAACGCCGGTGATTTGGATCCTTGATCTGCTTTGCCCGCACACGAGGCGACAGTGTTGCAACTCTGCATGAGCTGTCATCACATGCTATCCATCTCGCTTTTGATTGGCTGAAGTTTGCGGCAACAGGATACAAATTTCCCCGTTCACCGCACACGAGCAACTTCTGTCGCCGGCGCAAATTTATCCGGAGATTCTATCGCCGAAATATTAAACACGCTGAAACTTTGGATTCTGCTGCTTGCGACAAACTCTCCTGTTTTCACTTCTCGCACACGGGACAATTTTCGAGATATTCAGTCGTACGCGTTCAAATATCCTGTTGCTTGCGATTTCATGCGCTCGTGCGCGCCGGGCTTAAATGATTCAGATTTCAGATTCAGATTTCATTATTTGTACATATACGCCCACGTGGGGCCGGGTACAACAACAAATTAATAAGTAACTGACCTAAATACATTCAAATAGATAAAGGCTATAACTCTCAGTTATATTACAAAGACTGTTCAAGGGACAGGAGTCTTGCTTGAATGTAATACACGCTTCTTTTCAAAGCAGCAATAAACGAAGCATCCCACGGCAGGAGCAATATCAGAAGGGGGGTCCAGGAGAAGCTCGAACAGGTTAAATATATCATACTGCTGTTGAGATATAATATTGACGATACCCTGCCTGAGCGCATGGTAGAAAGGGCATGACAATAAAAAATGCCGCTCATCCTCAACAGACCCTAGAGAGCACTGTTTGCAGACCCTCTCATTAGGAGGTATGTCTTTGTATCGACCTCTCTCGATTTCAAGAGAGTGAGTACTGAGGCGTAAACTAGTTAATGCAAGGCGGTGCTGTCTATTCTTAATATGTAAGAGATAGCTAGATAGTGAAATATCATGTTTAATCGTGCCAAATGTTCTCATTTTCGATGGTGAGCTATCCGCACCTTGCGATGTGCTGTCAAGGAAGAAGTTGACAAAATTTTCTTTAAGAAAACATGTCACTTTACTGCCAATGTTTCTTGGGGGACAAGACTGTCCAGGGAGATAACCCATAGATGAGTGAACCAGATTTTCAACAGCACTAACCCATGACAATTTAGGCTGCTGATGTATGAAGGATTTGTCTTCCATGTATGCGTCATAAAGTCGACTGTTGGTAGATGATCTTAATTTAGACCAATATTTAGCCATGCGCATTAATATCTGGACTGACATTGGGTATAAACCAAGTTCAGCCAGACAGCTGACATTATTAGTTCTCTTCGGTACTCCCAGTATACTCTTACAAGTTTGAATGGTAACTTTGTTACACACAGAACGAGACCAGTTGGAGAAGTCAAATTTCTGAGAGTTCAGAACACTGAGACCCCAGACTTCAGAAGCATAGGAACATATGGGTTCTGTTATAGAAATATACATTTTAATTGAGGTTTCAATAGGTAATGAATAATTAGTAGTTAGCCCCTGTTTGATTTTAAACCAGGAGCGCAACGCTCTGATTTTTAGGTTTGACACAGCCTTCTTGAAATTACCTTGACAGGAGAAGATAATACCAAGGTAACAATAAGAGTCAACAATGTGTAGAATGAGAGTATTAATGTTGAATACGAAATGAGCCTGGGCAAATTTATGGCTGCAGCCACAAACAAGGACTTTCGATTTATCGAGATTTATTTTCATTTTCCACTCAGAACAGAAAGTGGAGAGGTTATTTAGATTGGTTTGAAGACCAGATTTAGTTGTAGAGAACAGTACTAGGTCATCAGCATAGAGTAAATGAGAAACTTCATTGTCATTGAGAGTAGGGGCTTTGCCTAATGGGGAATTGAGATAATGCTGTAAATCATTCATGTAAATGTTGAATAGGGTGGGGCTGCAGACACAACCTTGTTTAACCCCCAATTCAGAGTCAATGGGTTTGGAAACACCCTGTTTGGTTCTAACTATATAAGAGGAGTGTGTATACATACTTTTCAAAACATTATAGATTTTCCCATTGATGTTGTGAGACATAAGTTTGTAGAACTGCCCATCATGCCAAATATGGTCTATTATTGGCTTATAGATTTATTCGACTGTACACTTAAAATGTACAGATGGCGCTGCTGACGGTTAAATATTACAGGTCAGCAGCGCCATCTGCACATTTTAATAATAATGCTGACGGTTAAATATTACAGGTCAGTAGCGCCATCTGGACATTTAATAAGTGTACAGTCGATGGCGCTGTTAGACTCAAATATATGCAAGTTACAATACATACGGTACGAATTATGGTTCAATTTGCCCTGAAAAGTTGTATGTATAGATAGTTCCGACTCTAGTAGACGGTAATCAGCGGTCTTGGAATTATTGCGCCGACCATGATCGGGGTGGTCGGGGCGGTTCCGCCGCCCTTGGTCTTAAAATATCACTGTTGCCATCGATTCGTTCATCAGTGCACTGCTGTAAGTGTTGGGTCGCTGTTTTTCGTCTGCTTGTGCTTAGCACGTCGATGTCACGCTCGCGTCACTATAGTCTATTTCAGCATGACTAACCTCACTTGATTTCAAGGTTTGTGTATCGGCACGTATAGCTCTATCAAATATTATCACAGAAGCCATTGAATATCCGTTCAAAGTCAGAGAAATCAGTGACATCATTCGGAGAAGATCGCGAATCGAGGATCATTCATCCTCAGCGTCGCCATGTTGAAAGTCATATTGGCCCAGGCCATACTGGCCCTGTTTTCTCGTAGTGGACCGGCTTTTCCGTATTGGCCCGCCTTCCTCATATTGGTCCGGTTTGGGGTCATATCAAGCAGGCCGATTTCCTTGTATTGGATTCATATCATTGATAGTTGATTAATAAACTGATATATGACAGACACCGATCACACATTACATAGCATGCGTCAAACCCGACATTCAATATTCATCTCTCATCCATAATAGAATTTCGGCGTCAATAATCGAAGAACCTAATTCGCATGACCGCACCAATTTCATATGTGTATCAAATATGAATAATAAAAACACATGATTCCTACAAGAGAGAAGCGGTCAACAGTTTTCATGGATGTCAACAGGACATGATGATGTTCTTTGCATAAAATCCTAATCATCTAATTATTCTTTTTTCGGAGTATGTATTTCTGTCATGCTGAACATAATAATCTCTGTTCAGAACTGTTGCCCACATCGTCGTATCATCTTGGTCTTCATTCCGCATATTTGCACCTCGATTACTTTGTAGAGTGGCTTGCGTTTCCCATCAATAATATCTATATGACATGATAGCCGAGAAGGGTAACGGCATATATGCGCTTCACCAACGCGATGCACAATTCGATCGGCTAGGGACGACGCTAGGCAAGATGCGAGGCATGATACGAGGCACGAGGCAGGCTGTGAGGCACAAGGGACGATGCGCAATACTATTGTTTCTCGACGCATGCCGCGTATAGTTTCTAGTATAGTTTATCGCAACGTGCCACATCTTTCGTATATAGCTTCTCGTATAATTTGTCGCACCGTGTCTCCTCTAGTTTTTCGAATAGATTTTCGTATCGTCCCGCCTATACTTTCTCGTATAATTGTTCGCATCGTGTCTTGCATAGCCCCTTGCGCCTCACATCGTGCCTCGCATCGCGATTCCTGCTTCGCATCGCCCCTCGTACCGTCCGTCGCGCATCGTGCCTCTCGTCTGGAATCATGGCTCGCATCGTGCCTCGTCCCTGTCGCCTCGCATCGTGCCTCTTGTATCGCATCGTGCCTCGTCTCTCGCATCGTTCCTGTCGTCTTGCATCGTGCCTCTTGTATCGCATCGTGCCTCGTCTCTCGCATCGTCCCTGTCGTCTCGCATCGTGCCTCTTGTATCGCATCGTGCCTCGTCTCTCGCATCGTCCCTGTCGTCTCGCATCATGCCTCATGCATCGCATCGTTCCTCGCATTGACAAAGAGCGTGCATGCTTCGACTCCTATCCCCCAATTGCCAATCTCCTGAATAAGATATTTTCTGTTTGATACTCGTAACAGCAGTCAATAATGTGTACAATTTGACGCTATCTTCAGTTCACCATTAATCAACTAATTTTTCGTCTCATGACAATAAATAGCGTACTCGTAGAACTTTTGACATAGTCTCAATTACTTTGGTGGAATGTAGTCTTATCTAACCATTTCATTCAATTCATCTTCGTCATAGCCCTGGACCAAAAACTCTTGTTTCATCTCATGGATATCATCACTATTCTCTTCCTTTATGGGTGTACCAAACATATCTTTCCACACATTATATTTCATATTCATTTGTATGTGGATCTATACTCTTGGTCAATTGCTTTCTTCACAATCACTCTCAACATCTGAATAGTATTATCTTTTACGCCATATTGTTACATTCCTACTTTGATAGAGCATCCGGTCTTGATCCGGTGGGGGTTCATCTTCACTTCGTTTACAGGCAATGCGGAGTGAACTTCGTATGTCCCGTCTCCGGCTTGTACAAGTCACTAAGTCAGAAACGGTTAATTTAGCCTTGGCATTGACTGAAAAACACGCACAAGCCAGAGATGGGTTATATGCGGGACCCCCCTCCCCCCCCCCCGAGAGAGATCGGAGAGAAGGAACATAAGCCGTAACAGAACGAAGAATAATTACGGATGACCCATCTAAGCAGCGATGGAATGGAAGAGAGTAAAAGGAAATACTCTTTAAATGATGAGAGTGAGTATGTTAAGACTAAGCGAAATTTAATTGGGAATATTTCAAGAATTTTACATGTATATATTGTTTATGAACAACTATACAATATTTTCTCCTTGTACATGTATTTCTTTTAACCATGCAGTGAAGATATATTCAACATAACGACCGAATCTGATATTAAACCGGGCTATAGAATATACACGACGTTTGAATGCAAGTTTACACACAGTCAGTATGATCGAAACGACCGTCAAAATAGTCCAGTTTCTCATTTAGAACTTATTATCGGTGAACAGCTATTTCTTGAAAAATACTTTATGAAAAAAAGAGGAGAAGTTATGAAGTTTTCATCCACGAAACCAAAAATAGAATATCAAAGAAAAATCAAGCAAACATGGAGATACTTGAAACTGAAATCGTGATCAATCACGTCCAAACAGACGAGGATAAAATGAACGAACTAGAACAAGAAAAAATATAACTAGAATCAAAAAGAAATAAAAGAGACTCAAGGAATAATTACACGAAGCAAAGTTCAGATTTCAAATATTTTTGAAGACTGGATTATACTAGAAAATTGATCACCAATCTACATTGGATTCGGGAGAAAATAGATACGATACGCTTAAAGAGCAGCGCGAGTACTGCACAAAATTGTACTCAAATGAAGAATCGTCGATTTTAGATACTGAAAACTTGCTGACAAACCTAAACTTCAAAGACTAGCTACAATCGAATCAGACGTTACATATGTAGCATTACAAAAAACAGCTAAAGTTAAGGAGATTCGTGCGGAGATCTGTCAACGCCGGCTTCAATAAAGGTGAATTATCAATAACAGAAAAGGTAATTAACACATTATCCCAAAACCGAGAAATCACAATAAAACACGGAGACCAATAACATTGTTGAATGTGAGGTGTTAACTAGCAGTTGACAGCCTAAAATCTGCCATCGACGCACTAATTCATGAATGTCAGAATGGAAGTACACCAAGTAAATATATGGCATAATGTTTGAATAAACAGAAAAAGAAATACCAGGTTTACTTCAACTGATTGATTTGATAGACTTTACGCTCGGTTTCTTGGACATACATGTATATATCACAAGTATTTGACACTTCTAATTCTGGGGATATAATGCAAACCTGGATAAAACTAGTGTGCACCAAAAGTCGAACATAAATAATTCAAAACTGGCCATCTGTAAAATTTTGAGAATGAACGAGAATTTTGACAGGGTGACACAATTTGTCCATACATACGGGGGTATTGTTTTTGTGCGCAGAAATAATTGGATTAAAAAGATAAAGGATATTCAAGTAACTCAATCACAGGTGTCTTGTTATTAATGTATAAATATTATATGTAAATTAGGTCAACCTACCATATAATTGTCACTATTATACTGCCTTTTATTGATCTGATATTTACAAATCATAATATTCTTTCATTAAATATCCAGTTTTTATGTCTACGATTGTACCGGTTTCCTCGCTACCAATGATCATTATACACGCTTACAGTTAAAGACATTCCATTTTGATACAATCTTCAGAGGAACACACCCCATACATACATAATGCTACATTTCATGTTTATTCTTGTTTATTTATTATTAGTATTATTGCATTTGAATGATTGTGTTTATTCAAATTCCACGAACATTTCTGATATGTATCTTAATATAATAGTTTGGCTTCTATATCTCGCTCATCAGTCCAATGAATAATTCACTTGATGGAGAAGGTGTTCCGTCAAATGTTTTAACTGAACTACCCTTCTACAGTCAGGATGAGTTTGAACCTGTGCTGGTACCAAGCATTGAAGCCACTCCTAGATATCTAGAAGGTATTCAGAATTGATAAGGTCGACATATCTGATCCTATTCAAATTGCTAATGGTTTTAACGATCATTTCACCTCAATGGCATCAAAACTGGAATCAAAAATATCTGCCTCTACAAAAAACTATATGGATTTCTTGAGCGATCCATGTCAAAACGAGTTCCATTTAGACCCTTGCACAGCATCGAAAATAAAAGAAGTAGTATGTGGCCTAAAAAATAGTGCACCTGGCATAGATGGCTTTCGCTTATCTCTACTAAAACCAGTTTTAGATTTCATATTAGGACCCTTGTGTCATATTATAAATTTATCATTCAGTCAGGGGGTAGTACCAACGGATTTTAAATTGGCGAAAGTAACTCCTTTATTTAAAAACAGTGAAGCAAATATATTTGAAAACTATCGGCCAATTTCAGTTTTACCTTGCCTCAGCAAAATTATAGAGAAAATCGTTGTCAATAGAATGTCTGGATATTTAGAAGCCAATACTATAATTTGTGCTAATCAGTTTGGCTTCCGTGCTAATCACTCGACATTTTTAGCGGTTTTATCACTACACGATCAATTAGTAGCTGCCAGAGAAGCAAAATTTATTCAATAGCCACATTTCTTTCCTTTGATACAGTTAATCACACGATACTACTTCAAAAATTAAATCATTACGGTTTTAGGGGCATTTCTAATAAATGGTTTCATAGTTACTTATCATCGCGAGCCCAGTGTGCATAACAATACCATCTCTACATTTCAACCCGTCTCCTGTGGTGTGCCACAAGGATCTATCTTAGGTCCAGTTATCTTCCTTATATATATAAATGATATTGTTGCCGTAAGCAAGTTGATGGAGGCAAATTATATGATTGGTTTTCGTGTAACAAACTGTCACTCAACGCAAAGAAAACTAAATTCATATTCATAAGACCATCTAAAAATAAGTCCCCGAATTTGCCCAACTTAACTATATCTGGTATTGAGATAGAGCAAGTTGAAATCTTCAAATTCCTCGGTGTATACTTCAGTGACAGGCTCAACTGGACATCTCATATCACAGAACTTTGTAAAAAAATAAGCCGTAACATTGGTATCATTTATCATGTAAAAGATTGCCTGAATAAAAACACTCTTAATATACATTATTATTCATTAATATTCCCTTACCTAACATATTGTAATATTGTCTGGAGAAATACTCTTGCAAGTCATCTTAAACCCCTGCAAATCCTTCAAAAAAAGGCAATACGGTTGATTACCGACTCAGCAAAATTGGAACATACAGCGCCTCTCTTTGCCCGCCTAAAAATACTGTCCATAAAGCAATTAAATGAATATTTAGTGTTACTTTTTGTTAATAAATTTTGCAATCATTCAGAACTAATTCCAGTAAAATACAAGTCATTTTTCACAAAGCTTTCGCTGGTACATAGATACCCGACTAGACAGTCCGGGTTGAATCTTTATCGTCATACTTATCATTCTGATCTATCCCTGTACACCACCAGGATAAAGTCTGGAACAATTTACCTCCTCATCTCAAATGTGTCAATTCTATGTCACTTTTTAAATCTCGTATTAAAAAACATATAGCTGAAAATCATGCCATCTTTTTCTAGAAGCACTATATTCGAAAAGTTCGTGGAGTTTGGAACTAAGGAACACAATTATACCTTATTTGTGTATTTTTTTTATATATTAAAAATTGGTCTTATATAATTTAATAATTTTCACCGGAATTAAAACTATAAATTTGTATATCTTTTCTGGGATAGAACAAGCCCCTAGGGGTTTTACTCCCGCCTTTATTGCATTATTGTTTAATTCATATGATTATTTTGGTGAATAAATGAAATGAAATGAAAATAAATACGCGAATGATACTCAGCTGACCCCCGGCGGTGCGGAGCAATGCCCGAAGAAGGCACTGGAATGCATCGACGAAACATTCACGGTTGAAAATAAATGCGGAGAAACAATATCAGATGGATATGGTCACTTACTGAGTTGGAATTGAATCTATATCAAAATATAAGTCTGGACTATGTGAACAAATTTAAACTGGGAATTTGGGTTTCTATTATCCATTTTTAATACCTTTGGAAAATAATTATCTTGCAAAACTTTAAGAGCTCAAAAAAGAACTCAGCAAATGGAGAATTTAACTATTAGTTAAGGGGGGGGGGTTGTACAAACTTTTAATTCTTACAAAAATGAAGTTATCTCAAAGATTTTTATATATATTGGATATATCATCAAAAGTATTTGAAAAAAACAGCATTTTCACAAAGGTATATATATCGGTTGCCATGGTAACGGCAGCCATCTTGGATTTTGGTGCTTAACTTAGGGATCGTTTCCATTAATCGTTTTTTCTTCAGTCGCGATTTTTCTTCAATTTTCTCGATTGAAAAACGATCAGTCGCGAATCAGTCGCGAGGATATCGAGAAAAAAATGAGAAAAAACGATTGAACCTTTTCTGGAAAAAACCATTCTCTCGCGATATCGTTTTTGAATCGTTTACCCATGCGCGATCCGTTCTTGATCGCGAATCTTCAATCGCGAGAGAATCGTTTTTTTCAAGGCGCGAGAGAATCGTGAGGCGGAGTGATATTTGACACATAGGCCGTGTTGCCGTCGTACGCCGCTCTATCCGCGAACTGGGAACTACATGTAATGTTGATTGCGGATTTGTCGATGGAAAAACCTATATTACTATACTATACTGTATAAATGCGCAAGATAACCGAATAATATATATGATTCACGATCTATAGTCTCCTACAAGCCGAAGTAGGGCGTATGCTGGAAATATCTACACATATACCTGTACCATGCTTCCTGTGACGTTCGCGCTCAGATTTACTCTGGCGAAGCGTAAATGACAAAATTACATGTTTATTCAATAATCGTGTGAGTCGACAATGTATTAATGTTCAGTCATTCCCTTCATACTTTCGATAATTTCCTCATATATTCATGCAACTTGGTATAAACAATACAGGATGATAGTCACAATATCTTGTTTTGTAAATACCGGGTACAGGTCATAAGTGGATTTGAGTTCGTCGTTGATTGCATTATCAGAATGATTACGGCACAGGCTTTATAGAGGCGTGAATGGGCGCATGGCGATAACCCAGAACAGCTTAGCCCTCCAGCCGAGAATTTCTAGGTTAATTAAGGTGAAAATAGTGTAATTAAATATGTATATTTTGTTATAGTAAAACATACATTAGGAAAGGGTATCCATTCATGTTTTGGTACAGTTTTTAAACTATTGAGATGTGAATAAGTTCAAAAAATCATCATCAAGTTAATTTTATTTATTATAAGAATATTCGCCGCAGTGATTTCATATTTATATCAAATACATATCACAATGGTGATTGAATCGCATATAACGGTTGGATTCGCATATGTACAATACTTTTTATTTTAATTTTATATTTTGATAAATGAACTATGAATGATTCCAAAGGGAAGCTCAAGCCAAAAACCAACTGAATAGTATATAATTTCATCTCTTACTGGATTAACCAGTTGTGAAATTTTTTACAAATAGCCCGCGCTATATATTAATAATTAAGTGCTTTCGAAGACTCAAAACCCCGTATGACAATGTTATATTCAATACAGCGCCATCTATCTACACAAGGAAAATGGTGATCGTAGGACAAACAACCACGCGTACAGCGAAAATCTGACGAATCAACTCAAAATTTCAGCCCGCACAGATGCCAAAAACGTTCACGAAAAATACTACACAAGAAATCTGGAATAATACCAGCTTTAAAACACAGATATACCCAAAATAATAGACGAAATTGCAAGTGCAAATGACTCAATCTGACCATATCCGGGTCTGTGTCCCGTACAAAATATATGTAAACATGAAGTTATAATTATATGCATAACCATTATTCCTATGTATATATATAGATATTTTTTTTCAATTTCTTTCAATATCCCCATCGTATCTATATAACCGCCAACTGTACAGAAACACGCTATAGTTTTACACTAGGCAAAGAATGGAAAAGGAAGAAGAAAAAATTATCGAACTTTATATAGTCTGACTGAAGTGTTAGAAACTCGAACGTGTATGCGGGTCAGTCAGGCTGAACCAATGGCGTACTACTTTCGGCTATAATCCTCAATCGTGTTTTTTTCAATCGTTTATATTTTCTCGATTAAAAAGCGATTGAAACGCGATATCGCTTTTTATTCGCGAGAATTTTCTCGATTGAAAAACGATTGCCAACAGAAAAAAAAACCATTCGAACAGCGATCGCGAATGAATCGTTTATTTTGAAGAAAAAAAACCATTCCCTCGCGCCTTGGAAAATCGCGACTTCGAGAAAATTTGACGAAATAAACGATTCATTCGCGAACGATAATTGGAAACGGTGCCTTAGGAACGCATTATATGCCCAGGTAAAAGAGCTGACTTCATCAAACTTGCAGGGTATTTCTGTTATGTGCCCCTTTGTGCAAATAAGAAGTTTCAAGCAAAAATACCCGTTGGATAAAAAATTTGAGCTGTTTTACTGATTTAAACTAAATACGGCACTAAAAAGGCATACGCTTTTTTAGTGTAAATCAGTAAAACGGCTTAAATTTTGTTTCCCATGGTTAGTTTTGCTTGAAACTTCTTATTTGCACAAAGGAACACACCACAGAGATACCCTGCAAGTTTGATGAAGTTGTCTCTTTTACTTTAGCGTATTATGCGTTCCTAATTTAGCGCCAAAATCCAAGATGGCCGCCGTTACCATGGAAACCGATATATATATCTTTGTGCAAATGATGTTTTTTCAAATAATTTTGATCATGTATCCAATATATATAAAAATCTTTGAGATACCCTCATTTTTGGAAGTATCAAAATATTGTACTTAACCCTCCCCTTAAAATCACAATAATTAAATCAATGGCAATGCCAAAGCTGATTCATCTCTTCATTTCTGCATGGAGAACAAGGTAGCTAAACCATCGTTTCTCAAATTTCACGTCAGTTTGGTATATGTATCCCATTTTGCTTCGAGACAGACAAGCCATATTGAGTAGTCCCCCTTTAACAGATAAACTCTGATAAATGTTTAGTCATGTAAGATACGTCAGGTTCATTTCTCTTCCATTTTTCATCTTTTGATTATTTTGATAGGTCAGATAGGTCAGTTCGTTTTACCGCTCCTATTTTACCCTCGAATGCCATAGTGAGTTGTCTCTTGTAATATTCATAGATGTCATCTGTAATATTCTTTGCAATTTTTAATCATGTCAGATATGATGTTTGGTATTTCCCTTCCATTCTGCCTTGAGATACACAACCCACATAGAGAAGTCTCTGTTCAGTAGATGGAATGTCATTCTCGATTTTCTCTCCTATATAGTTTTAGTCATGTCAGATACACCAGGCTGATTTTCTCTTCCTCTTCCTTTGCAACATTCGTGTGACCCAAACATTTTAAGTCATTCAACAACACGTGTTAAAACACATTATACCTTCACGCGTGCACGTGCTTGACCTAGAAAACTATAAGTGAATGGCATGTACCTAATAATTCAAAGGAGAGAAAATTGATCGAGGCAAACTTTTCCCTCGACACTGAGTTGTTCCCTTTTAAGTTAGATGGAATGTCGTTTCTAAATTTCCATACTAATTTTTAGGCTTGTCAGATATGAAAGTTTGGCATTTCACTCTCATTTTCCTTCGGGACAGAAAAGCATATAGAGTTGTCCCTCTTGGACAAAAAGAATGTAATTAACGGATGCTCTTGAAGTTTATTCATGTCAGATATGCCAGTTTTTACCCTTCATCCCTTTCTTGAATACTGGGCATATTGGTAGGTCAGTTTGATTTATCTCCAATTTCCTCTCTTTTAAGTATTCGCCACAATGAGTTAGATGAAATGTTATTTCTACTTTTCGCTCCTTAGAATTTTTAGACAAGTCAGTTTGATTTATCTCCATTTTCCCTTCTTTTAACTATTCGCCACATTGAGTTAGATGAAATGTAATCTCTACTTTTCGCTCCTTAAAATTTTTAGTCCAGTCAAATACGCCAGTTTAGTAGATATTGCTAAGAGATAGAGAGCCATAGAGAGTTGTCCCCCATGGATAAATAGTTTTCTCCCAAATTAGTCATGTCAGATAGGTCAGTTTGTTATGTCTCCCCAATTTTGCCTTGAGACAACATGGAGTAGTCTCGATGAGATGTCATTCTGTATTTTCTCTCCTTCGAATTTTAGTCCTGTCCAATAAGCCAGATTGACTTTCTATTCATTTTACTTTGCATCATTCTTGCGACTCAGACATGTTAATTAAATCATTCAACAAACACCTGTTAAAACAAACTATACACTTTGCGCATACACTTGTTCGACCTAGAAAAACTATAAGTGAATGGCATGTGCCTAATAATTCAAAGAAGAGAAATGGGAGAAAGAGAAAAAGGGAGGGAAATCAACTGGCGCATCTGACATGTCTAAAATTCAAAATTGACTGTTGGAAGATTACATTCTATTTACATAAGGGGGACTAATCAATATGGCTTGTTGATCTCAGAACAAAATGAGAGAGAAATGCCAAACTGACATATCTGACAAATTTCAAAATAGAGAAAATTAGAAAGAACATTTCGTCTATCTTGGGTACGTAGAGTAGCATTTCCAAAGATTCAGTCTTGGGTTTTTATTTATGTCGCATACGCCAGTTTGGTTTCCCTCCCATGTTCCCTCTTTTGAATATTTCGACATGGCAGACACGTCAGTTTGATCTTCCTCTCCGATTTTACTGTGTGAATGATACGCCACATTGAGTTGCCCCCCCCCCCCTTAGTTAAATGGAATTTCATTTTTAATTTCTCTCTCCTTCGAAATTCAGTTCGTCAACATGTTAGTTTGTTAATTCTCTTCCATTTAACTTCGAGATAGACAAGCCATGTTCAATAGTTTGCCTTGGGTAGATGGGATGTAATTCCCCAAGTTTAACTCTTGAAAATTAGTCATGTAGCTCCAACGTCAGATACGCCAGTTTGATTCCCCGTTTCCCTTTTTGGGGTTTTATTATCCTATTTACTCTGTAAAAGAGTAACACATCGAGTCCCCCCATAGGTAGATGGAATGTCATTTCTAATTTTCTCTCATTAGTTTTAGTCATGTTAGATACGCCAGTTTGGTATTTCTCTCCCATTTTGCGTAGAGAGAGACGAGCCATATTGAGTAGTCTCCCTTGAGTAGATGAGATATCATTTTCTATTTCCTCTCCTTTGAATGTTTGGGCATGTCAGATATGCCAGCTTGATTTCCCCATCATTTTGCTTTGCATCATTCTTGTCACTCAAGCATGTTAATCAAATCATTCAACAACACGCGTTAAAACAAATATACACATCACGCATGCACTTGTTTGAAGCTATGAGTGATTGGCAGAAATTCAAAGCAGAAAAAAATGATCAAGGCAAAAATTGGAGAGAAATACCAAACTCGCATGTCTAACATTACTGTCTTGGGAAATGACAATGTATCTACGCAAGGGGGGTCACTCAATATGGCTTCTCTGTATCGAAGCAAAATGGAAGAGAAATTCCAAATTGGCGTATCCGCCCTGACCAAAAACTAAAAGGAGAGAAAATTTAGAAATGACATTCCATCTACCGAGGGGGGGGGGGAGCAAACCATTGTGGCATATAATTCGCAGAGTAAAATAGGAGAGGAAAACCATCTACCTATATGGCATGTCTAGAGTAAACAGGAGGAAAATCAAACTGGCGCATCTGACGTGACTAGGATTCAAGTGTGAATCTTGGGTAATTACAGTCTATCTACCCAAGGGGGACTACTCAGTATGGCTTGTTTGTCTTGAAGCAATATTGGAGAGAAATGCCAAACTTATATATCTGACATGCCTAAAAATATCAAAGGAGAGAAAACTAGAAACAACTGTGGGGGGGGGGGGATCAAACTGGCGTATCTGTCATGAACAAAATTCAATACTGATTCTTGGGAAATTACGTTCTATCTACCAAAGGGGAACTAATCAATGTGACGGCTGGTCTGCCTCTAAGCAAAATGGATGAGAGAGAAAGAAAAAAACAAACTGGCGTTTCTCCTATAACCGAAAAGTAAAAGAAGAGAAACTTAGAAATTACATTACATTTACCTAAGGGTATGGTATATACATCTAAAACTAGACTAGCTTATTTGACATGACTAAAATGCAAGAGTAAATCTTGGGAAATTACATTCTATTAACCCAAGGGGTACTACTCAATATTTCTAGTCCTCCTCGAAACAAATTAGAGAGATATACCAAACTGACATATCCGACTTGGCTGAAAAATAGAAACAATTTTCCCTCTAAATTCAGATGGACAACTCAGTGCGACGGGAAACTTGCAGGAAATCAAACTGGCGTATCTGACATGCCTACAATTCAAGAGTGAATCTTTGGGAAATTACTCATTATGGCTTGTCAGTCTCGAGACAGTGGAAGGGGATTTCAAACTGATATATCTGACATAGCTAAAAATTTCAAAGGAGAGAAAATTAGAAATTACATTCATCTAACTAAGGGGGGCAACTCAATGTGGAGTATCCTTTACAGAATAGAATAGGCGAGGAAGGCCAAACTGACCTACAAAATGTATCTGCCACAACATATATTTAAAAGGCTAATGAGAGGGAAATCAAACTGGCTTATCTAGATCTAGCTCTCTAGATTTGTATCTAATACCGCTTATGCCGGTGCCAGCGGCCGTGTGGTCATATCATCCAAGTTGCCACATGAACAGGTACAATAAAAGCGTACCTGAGATACAACACATATCACGAATCGTTAGATTCTTGGTATGTGCTTTAAAATAGGTTAACCGGAAGACTATACTGTGAAGTCATGTGGCTCTGCCAGTATGTCGGCACCTCTTCCCACTTCTCTTATATGTGTTGTAATTATCTGACATGACTAAACTTCAAGAGTCAAGCACCCTACTTGAGGACTTTAAAGTGACAGTTAACAATAGTCTAAAATCAGCCAACCACCACCTTAGTCTCTGTTCAAGTTCCTGACTGATGATCTCTTTCAACAAACCACAGTGATTTGCTCTCGTGATCGATTACATGAAGGATGGACCAAAAATTATATAGATGACGTTCTTGTTTTGGATATCCTTGTGCAGGTGATTCCGTGAATGATATATACCCACCTTCACTGGAATTGAAGAAGCTACCGATAGTCAAAGTGGGACATCATATTTAGACGATAAGATGATGCGGGCAAGCTTTAACTTGGAAACCACGACAAGAGCGATGACTATAATTTCGACAACCACTTCATAGACAATCATATCCTGGAAGGTCCTGCATACGGTGTATACATATCTCGCCTACCAGCATTTGATAGAAAACTGTCTAAGATCTGACTCTTTCAATGAACGTCACAAAGCATCACCGCGGAAATTGATTCGACAACGCTTTAGCCCCAAACGTCTTCACTCAATGTTTATCAAATTTAGTGATAAATAACACACACTGACAGTAAAGTACGATCGCAGTGTGCAATTGGTGTGATATGCAACAGGTGGGAAAAATTGACGACGTTTGGCGATTAAAGAGCAACCATATGACTCCATCGGCACCTAACATTCCGACCCGAGAATACGGTAGATTCTCGGACGCAGCCTTAGTATCTCAGCCGCGCTTTTATTGCAGATGTTCATGTGGAGACCATTAAGTATCCACACGGCCCCTAGCACCGGCTTAAGGGGAATTAGATACGCTAGATCGGGAGCTGTGTTGACATATCAGCTCAAAGAAATAACTCATCTGATGTTAATGAATGAGCATCGTGGATGTCTGATGGAGTAAATGCTTCAACATGGGGTAAACCTGGTAAATGCAAGAATATTCAGATAATGCCCATTTTAGGTTAATTCGGGGCTAAGTTACGTGTGAAGATCGTGTATTATCTCCAGGACCGTCATATGAACAGTTACAATCAAGGCGTGATGCAGATGCAATACTCAAGAAATCGACTTGGAAATTCACCGAGAAAAAATAATACTGATACGGAATTGAAGATAGGAACATCGCTGACTGATTTTCGCTTACTAGTTGAATCAGCTGACCTCGGCATGATTGAATCGCTGTAATAGTCGGTAGCAGCTTTCACTGGCTCCAATAAATGAACTGATACTCTGGCCAATCACGATAGGGCAATACGATATATTTTACATGGCCTTATGACATGGAATTTTAGTGATGTATACGATAAATGGCCATATCCCCGTAGACAAAGGGAACTATTTTAAGTTCACAAAACCTCCTTGCATTTCATTTAAGTATAGCAAATCTATAGCCACCAAAATATTCAGTTACTCTAATTCTGTCAAGGAGTTTGACTGGAACATATACGCATCTGGAGGCTATAGCTGTGATTGTGAAGCATCGAACTTCATCTATACACCATGCAAGCATGTTGTGACTGGTGACCTTGATAGAGTAAGCGATGAGGACCTGAAAACACTTCTGATGAAGAGACCTAAATATAGAGAACCAAGGAAAATAAACCTGAAGGCGGACCAGAAGATAGTCTTGACTGTACTGAAAGAGTATGTTATTGAGTGATCAAAGCGGAAAAATGTTGAACCTACAGTACTCGCTGAATGACTGGACCTCACCAAGAACAAGATCTTTGAAACAATCCGCCATATTGACAGTAGTACCTTTCCCCAAGCAGAACAAGTACTGATAAACCTCAGTTCGCAATAAGTTCTAACAAATCTCCAGAGTAAATTCGTTGTAATCCCAGCAGATAGAGCTCCAAATAATATAATATTCAGACGTAAAAAATACTATTACCATGCATCATGCACTGACCAGTGCATGCTCCATGCTATTACCGTGTAATGGTTAAGGAATTGAGTATAAGCATACCATCGCCGAATACGTCTATTTACTTCCAAACAACAGTTACTCTGGAAGATTTATTTAACAACCACAAAACATTTATCAAGGAAAGAGGTATTTGTCTTCCAACCACTCATAACGATATACCGAAAGTGTACTGGACTCCAAAAATACATAAATCACCATACAAAGCAAGATTCATAGCTGGTTCTAAAAGATGCACCACCAAGCTTCTTTCAACCCTGTTGACGAGGGCCCTTCGGGAGGTAAAAGCATTTTGGGAAAGGTATTGCGCTGCTGCTGTTTCTAAGAACTCTGGCATTGAACGCATGTGGATATTGAAAAACTCAAAATGTCTTACGAAAGAATTTGATGCTAAAGGTCAAATACCGTACAGACATGTATACACATGGGATTTCTCGATTCTCTAAACTACAATCCCTCATCAGGGCCTTATTGAACGTATTAGTTTATTAATGTCAGAAGCCATAAAGCATTATTAAGCTCTACGACATGAAAATACATAGTTGAATTTCTCATTAATAATATCTATGTGAAATTTGTCAAAACAATATATCAACAGCATATAGGATCGACATCGGGCCTTTCAGTCGTTTGTGTTAAATGCCGTCATTTTCATCTGACGACGATACAGCTCACCAATCCCCAGTGTACGAGTTGTCACAGCGACACAGCTCACCAATTACCAATAAACGAGTTGTCAGAGCATTTTCATCATAGCTCTCTAGATTTGTATCAAATACCGCTTATGCCGGTGCTAGGGGCCAAGTGGTCATGTCATCCAAGTTGCCACATGAACAGGTACAATAAAAGCGTACCTGAGATACAACACATATCACGAATCGTTAGATTCCTGGTATGTGCTTTAGAATAGGTTAACCAGAAGACTATACTGTGAAGTCATGTGGCTCTGTCCGTGTGTCGGCATCTCTTCCCACTTCCCTTATATGCGTTCTAATTCCAATGGGTATTAATTGTGCATCCCTTTGTCGGACATGCCGACATCATTGATAACTGTTGACCGCTTCTCACTTGCAGGAAACAAGCCTATGTGTATGTATACTATGATTGTCTTTTTGAATTTGGTGCTAATACTGTTATGTGGAAAATGGAATAGGTCTTTGGATTATGGACGCGGATATTCTCTAATGGACGACGGCTGGATTATGAATGACGGACTAGACGCTTGTAATTACGACAAAAGATATGATTACAATTTCGACATCGTAAACTATCCCTATCTGGACAGTATCTGGACAGTAATATACCAAAAGGACATATGGCATATACATCTCTCGCCTAGTAGCATTTATCAGATCCTGTGTTAAATGTGACGATTTTAATCAACGCCATAAAACATTATTGCAGAAACTTATAAAACAGGGCTATATCATTAAACGCCTCCACCCGGAGTTTATCAAATTTGGCGATACATATCGCATGCTGACAGAAAAATACGAGCGTAGCGTGCAAGATCTATGGCGGTACGTTTCGTAACTTGTGTCTAATTATGTTTAAAACCGGGGCTAGGTACCGTATGAACCTATGTTTTTCAAGATCCTCTTAGTGTTCAGTCCCAATCAAAGCGTTATTGAGATACATCATACTCTAGATAACGACGTTACAAATAAAATCATATGGATAAGAATACTGATCAGCGATACGGATTTTATATTTTTGGATCATCATGATATCTTGATGACATCACTAAAAACTGTGAACCTCTTCTCTCCTGCAGAAAATTAGCCTAGTTTTATGTATACTATGTTTTTTTCTCTTAAATTGTTGCTAATGTTATTATGTGAATTAGACTTTGGATTATGGACGCGGCAATTCTTTAATGGACGACGGCTGAATATTGAATGACGGACTAGACGCTTGTATACTACGTATTACACCGGCGAGCGTGTTGCCTGCCGATCCACTAGATGTTAAGAAACTTTCGGGACTACACAGGCAGTCTGGTTGATCTTGTACGAAAGATTGCTGGGCAATCTTCGGTTCCTCAGGGATATAATACGGTGATCGGTAAATTTTGAAATAAGATGGTGATATTTGCATAAAATTTTCGCCCTCTTCACACGGACGAGGTGAAATCGTGTATCTACCTCGGCTCAGCCAATCAGGATACTGGAAACTAACATGAAGAATAATAAGAGTCATTGTCTCCTCACACATTGACTCATGCATATGAAGTCCATGAATACATTTCATGTTCATGTTAATTTTTTCTCAATGTTTTCCTGAATCATGGACATAATCAATATAGATATGTATAATATTGACAAGCTTATTTGTCCGAGATTACAAATTATGTGAATATATTAGGTGTGAGATCGATTGGTATGAAGTTATTCCAATTAAATACTTGTCTTTTGTTTAATAAAATTAACCTCCACTTTCAAACGTTTATTTTTCGACCAAGTTCAAATCTATTCGGATAAGATTTAGATGACATCACGAGTGAATTTTTGTAGAATACCGGTATACTTTGAGCAGCAGTCCCTCCAGCATAACATCGAGAGCGAACAGGTTGCAACTATTGGAGTTCAAAAATGTGAACGTTTACTCAAGGTTGTCTTCTCTATTCCGCGATTCATGGGTCACTCAAAATAACTTCATTTCAACGGTAAGAAATTAGACGTTCCTCTTCGCAATCATAATGGGTACAAAATCAGTCGCACTGGTGGTCCTAGACACGCACCCCGTTTAAGGTATAAACCTTCTCCACCCCGCCACCGTACAGTTTCTCATCCGACTCAGTAACCAGTACTTGAGCTGCAGGCCTAACCTGTTTGTTATTGGTGACCCAGTAGCCAGTACTAGAGCTGCAGGCCTAACCTGTTTGTTATTGGTGACCGAGTAACCAGTACTTGAGCTGCAGGCCTAACCTGTTTGTTATTGGTTACCAAGTAACCAGTACTTGAGCTGCAGACCTAACCTGTTTGATATTGGTGACTCAGTAATCATTACTTGAGCTGCAGGCCTAACCTGTTTGTTATTGGTGATTCTGTAACCAGTACTTGAGCTGCAGGCCTAACCTGTTTGTTATTGGTGACCAAGTAACCAGTACTTGAGCTGCAGGCCTAACCTGTTTCTTATTGGTGACTCAGTAACCAGTACTGGAGCTGCAGGCCTAACCTGTTTGTTATTGGTAACCCAGTAACCAGTACTTGAGCTACATGTCTAACCTGTTTGTTATTGGTGGCCCAGTAACCAGAACTTGAGCTGCAAGCCTAACCTGTTTGTTATTGGTGACTCAGTATCCAGCACTTGAGCTACATGTCTAACCTGTTTGTTATTGGTGACCAAGTAACCAGTACTTGAGCTGCAGGCCTAACCTGTTTGTTATAAATGATTCAGTAACCAGTACTTGAGCTGCAGGCCTAACCTGTTTGTTATTGGTGACTCAGTAACCAGTACTTGAGCTGCAGTCCTAACCTGGTAGTTATTGGTGACCCAGTACCCAGTCCTTGAGCTGCAGGCCTAACCTGTTTCTTATTGGTGACTCAGTAACCAGTACTGGAGCTGCAGGCCTAACCTGTTTGTTATTGGTAACCCAGTAACCAGTACTTGAGCTACATGTCTAACCTGTTTGTTATTGGTGGCCCAGTAACCAGAACTTGAGCTGCAAGCCTAACCTGTTTGTTATTGGTGACTCAGTAACCAGTACTTGAGCTACATGTCTAACCTGTTTGTTATTGGTGACCAAGTAACCAGTACTTGAGCTGCAGGCCTAACCTGTTTGTTATAAATGATTCAGTAACCAGTACTTAAGCTGCAGGCCTAACCTGTTTGTTATTGGTGACTCAGTAACCAGAACTTGAGCTGCAGGCCTAACCTGTTTGTTATTGGTGACCCAGTAACCAGAACTTGAGCTGCAGGCCTAACTTGTTTGTTATTGGTGACCCAGTAACCAGTACTTGAGCTACATGTCTAACCTGTTTGGAAATGGTGCTAACTGTCGATCGTAAAAGATTTTTCAATACACGCTTTGCCGGTCGTCTAAAAACAGCAAAAACCGCCATGTTTCCTTGCCATAGTGCAATGCGAGCCACGAATAAACTTTTGCATCACACATGCGGTTATTATAGGCACGGACTGAAAATTATAGAAAAAAGGTTACTTCAAAGGATTTTTTTACGACCGGCAAGTCGTATATTACTGACGCGGTAATTCTTTTGTGGACGACGACTGAATACAGAATGACGGATCTGACGCCTATATTCTACTATTGTCTCTACTCGGCTTGATGTACTGATACGCGTACCTGGATTGTGAATCAGCAATATTGTGGAACCAACTGAACCAAAGTCGCAGTATGTACTGGTTTATAGAGCTCTCAGTATACGTCATCAAAGGCAAACTAGGGAAGTTCCGTCATATATCCTTTACTTTTCTTATCTCCGCCATCCATTAACACAGTTTTACCCACTATATGCGAGTATATGAATTCAGCTGATGATAATTTATAAATAACAAGCTCTCAAACTGAACCATGACTGCCTTATAAATACCATACTCTACACAGAGATTGTATGAAATGGTTCTCACACCATTGAAATGCCACGGGCTGAATCTACCAGTAATAAGATAAATCACGCTCTTCTGCCCTCTCGATATAAACACCGTTTATGTCCTAACATCGTCGATTGATATAAATGAATTGTATTGCCCGTGTGCATATACGACTAAATCTCATATCTTATATGATCAAACTTTATCTAATTTCAAGTTTCACGTCCCGTGTGGTCTGGTCACAGGTGTTCTTGTCAACTTAGTCAACACGATGACGCACCGGTTAAAACACATGCCAAATAGGTCAAGACAAATGTAGGAAAAGACATTTGCCCTGAAATTGTCAATTAATGAACGCAACATTAAAAGTCGAAAATGATGCCGGAGTACTGACAAGAAATCTTATGATTCCACAGACAAATACACTGACTGTATATTTCTATAAACATCAAAGAACCAAAAATGATCCCTGTGATGATATGTATCCCAGCCACGCTTTTAGTAAATAGTGTCGCTATTCATGTGGATATCTTGAATGACTTGACCACACAGCCCTTAGCACCAGCTTGAGCGGTACTAAAGTCTGTCCATTTTAATTAGTCGTCTGCTTTAGAGCTTGTCAAAAATCAATAGTTAACCCTGTAACAATTTTCTTTTTTGCAGCGTGTATAACAATCTGAACTCTACAAAATGACTACGATTTCTCCATGATATCGATAATATATCACGCTTGAACTAACTTTTTAATTCTCTCCATATAAACCTCCAGTACAGTTGTTTCTGTACCGGGCCTCAATTACATAGGGAGACGTCATAATATATTCATGATCATTGGCACAAAGGTCATTGATGCCGAATACAGTAATAACAGGCGGTCCGTGGGAGTGTCGCTTATATCCCATGCGCAATGAAATTGCCGAATAATAAATGAGTCCCGGTACACGAAACAACTGTACTGAAGTTTTATATGGAGAGAATTACAAAGTTATTTCAAGAGCGATATATGATCGATATCACGGAGAAATGGTAGTCATTTTGTAGAGTTCTGTTTGTTCTGCACGATGCAAAAAAGAAAATGTATGCAGAGTTAACTGCTGATTATTGACAAGCTCCAAAGTAGACGACTAATTAAAATGGACAGACTATAGATACAAATATTTCAGAAATGTCATTTTTATCGGATTATAGGATTTGACAGACTAATTATGCAGGATTGACTTCGGCGGAATAGTTACCGATTTATTTCTATTTCTGGCGTGATTATAACATCTTTTCTCAAGCTGCTGTCCATTCGCCTGACATCAGCCTCCTACTCAGATAAATTACAGGCGTCTGGTTCGTCATTCATAATTCATTAAAGAACTTCCGCGTCCATAATCCAAAGACCTATTCCATATTCCATAAAACAGTATTAGCGCCAAATTCAAAAAGACAATCATAGTATACATAAACCTAGGCTAGTTTCCCGCAAGAGAGAAGCGGTCAACAGTTTTCAATGATACCGGCAAGACATGAAGATGTTCCGAAACTATCAAATCTGTATAGCTGATCAGTATTCTTAATCCATAATATTCGTTGTAAAGTCGTCATCCGGAGAAAGATGTATCTCAGTCACGCTTTGATTGTGCCGGTTCATAGGAGCACCATGAGGATCTTGAAGTACATGGGTTCATACGGCCCCTAGCCCTGGGTTAGGCGGAATTAGACACAAGTTACGAAACGTAACGCCATAGATCTTGCACGCTACGCTCGTATTTTGCTATCTGCAAGCAATGGGTCTCGCCAAATTTGAGAAACTTTGAGTGGTATAGCCCTATTTTATAAGTTTCTGCAACAATGTATTGCGACGTTGAGAGAGGAAGGCCCGCTTCATTTTTATAGAGATATAGGTCTGCATATGACGTGCCTGTAGGACTATCTGTAGTTTCCTTCAAATCCAGTGAAGGTGGATATATATCCTTCACTGCGGCATTTATATATAGCGATTATCCTCAGCGAGAAGATCGTCTATATAGCGTTTGGTGAATGAGAAGGAACGGGCTTTGAATGGATCGGTTTTTGAAAGCGCCTGCATATAGTCTTGTTCATAGGAGAACATATATAGGTCAGCCAACAGGGGTGCACAATCAGTACCCATTGGAATACCTATATGCTGTTGATATATTGTGTTGCCAAATTTCACATAGATATTCTTAATGAGAAATTCAAGTAACTCTATGAAAAAGAAGCATCCCATGAATGAAATCTGTTTGTATGTGTCGCTTTATGGCTTCCGACATTAATATATCTACAATCAGTTTTCTTGAACACAAATACTATTAATGAACTTAGACGGTCAATAAGGTCCTGATGAGGGATTGTAGTATAGAGAGTCTATGTAGTATAGAGATTGTAGTGTATAGTATATTGCAGTATAGAGAGAATGCTTATGTACTACATAGAAACAGAACAGATAGAACTATCAAGGTATTTCTCAAATATATATATTCTGTCATAGCAGAATGGGGATCAAAGAACGATAAGTCCATTGAAATTTCACATGGGAAGAAAGCAGTGTTCTAGGGAAAACTCTATCTCAACGGATACCATAGTCCATCGAGACGCACGTGATTCGAAATAATGACGTTTCACTTTTAAAAATTACTAATTTACTCAAATAAATCCAGGAACTGAAATACCAACGATATCTCTAGTTCATCAGCAGAAAACGGGCGATAAATACAAGTACCTAAAAAAATAAAGACTAGATTTCAAGCTCAAAATAGGCATATTAAGACAATGGTGTCCACCATGCAATTCAGGCTCAGATAGTGTACCACTCAATGTCATATCTGATTATAGTCCAGTCAGACTCGTACGTTACACAACTGGTTTATTCAATCATAATCGAAATATAATGATAACTGAATTGGCCTGTCCGTCATGGTGTTTCACCAATGGGAGCTTACCGTTCTGATACTGTGATAATATCCAAACTCTTAACCGTTTTAGACACATTTTAATTTTTTATACCATTGATTCCAGCCCAGAAGGTTGAGTTGGTGAATGCAATTCTGCCATGGAGTCCACTGACATTGTTAAGCCACCTTCCAGTACGTTAAGTCGTACGATACCAGAGGTGTCCTCTCGAGGTGGTCTTGGAGGTCTGGGGGGTTTCTCGCGTTTTCGGTCCATAATAATGTCATTGAGTTGTTTATGATATTTTGTTGATTGGTAACTTCTTTCAGGGACACTTTGTCTACTGACTTGATTAAAGTCCCCGGATATTGCAAATATTCCGGCCTTATGGCTAAAAGCACTTAACGAGTCCTCGCACTTGTAATAGTTCATCCCAACACTGGCTTTATATTGCTTGTTTCTAGTTCGTAATGGTACATGGTAATTAGGAGGGGGTGGCTTTTCTAGATATTTTGAGCCTGGTTTTAACCATCTCTTCGGGTCATTATTAATCAATCCGAGAGTGTGGCCGGTTCTATGCTGACTGGCGGGAATGAAGTTATTTTTTCTATCTCGCCCTTTTTTCAGAGAGGACGTCGGAACATGAGCTGTCTGTGAAGTTTTGGGAAATTCCTGAGAAAAATATTGTTTTGACCGTTGAATCCAAATTGAGATTCTCTCTTCTGGTGTGAGTTTTTGATCAGGCAGTTGGATGTGATGATTCTGAGATCCCGTGGGTTGTGAAGGCGGCCACGTCTGGGCAAAGTCGGAGTCAGAGGTGAACGATGAAGAGCTGATGGTATAGTAATAACTTAATGAGTCATAATACGAGGTAGTGTCCGTGTAACAATCGTACCCATAACTGTCCCTACGGTTCAGTTGATCGACCCTTAGCACAGGCTGTGGTATTATCGCGCCAGTCACATGATCGGTGCCACGTTGATCTTGATAACCTGAACACTTATTGCACGTCTGTTTGTTGTTTATTGGATGAGAGGTCTTTGTGTTGAAGGGTACACAACTCTTTGAACGGATTTGATTGTGGCCATCCGCACAGGTTATTTCTTGTGGGTTAGCTTTCGTGCCAGGAGAATTTAGATACCATAGGTGTGTTGGATTTTTGTATTTATCCAAGTCATATTCTGTCTGGTAACGCACACAGTGTGCGACAGTTGTACTCTGAGCACTCACATCCAATGTGTTCGTATTTCTGCTATTAGAAGAACCTATATCTGTTAGTTCTTCTGAGCAATACCCTCTTTGTGCTTTCAGCTTCAGACGGTTGATCTGAGAACGTTTAGAAGGAGCTCGATCAACACGACGGCCAACATTCTCCTTAGATGCTATCGCGCTGGGTAACTTCCTGTCTCTGTTCTTTGAGAACACCTTAGAATGATTATCACCCACGTTAAACACTTCTTTCTTACCAGTATCTTGCTCAGGTGTGTCATCGAACGCAGCATTGTGATAAGTTAGAGGAGTTTGTCTCCCATTTGAGCGTTTGCCCGTACTGCTTTTAGGGGTGGAAGACTTAGAGTTTGCGCTCTTTGATCTGGGAGTTGACCTTTGGGAAGCCCCAGTTGGTTGGTTATCTTCCACTCCATTGGATGTTGTTGTCCGCCGGCTTCCAGCCCGGGATTTGGACGACGCATGCAAACAAACACTGCTGGCCCGTGAGGTAGCCATTAAGTCTAAGGTTTTCATATCGGAATCCTCTTCAGGATTATCTTCCTCGTGACAACTGTGGCAGACAAATTTCAGTATTACTCCTAAAACGAATGTACCCAGCATGACCATGACTGTGACCAGCTTGGATATGTCTGATCCCTCGCTGGAAGTCATAACCCACACGGCTGTCATGACGATGTTCTCCACAACGATCAGGGCGTAATACAATACACTGACACACTTACTGGAACCTTGGCTCGTAGAAATCGAATCGAAAACATGCAGGAACATTAATCCTGTTTGCCTAAGCACACATAAGAAAGTAATCCGCTTGAGCTCCAGGTATCGGTAGACTAGAGATGCCATGAGACATACGAGGAAATGGAGACCAAGAATCAATGCGATCCAGTGTGTCTGTGAATGAAAAAATAAAACTATAGATACACATCTGGAAGTTAATAAACACAATACGCCGCAAAGGTGACAGAAACTCAACGCGCACGCCTTAACTTTGCATTGATCTTCAGATTCCCTGACATTGTATCGAAATGACAACTGTATGAGAACGAACGAGAATGCAGTAGAGACGACACATATCACGAGGAATGAAACTGTAGCACCAGTCGGAAGGTCAAGGTTCAGTTTTAGAATGGCGCCTTCTACAAGAGATGCCGGCAGGAAGCTTGTAGCGGCTTGACCCACCAACAACAAACTGAACTCCAGAAAGCGGAAGTCGTTGAATGATATCACAAGTTTTGAGAACCTCCAGAGTAGTCCGAGTTGAAAACAATGCATCAATATACAAATACTCCTATCACAGCAGCTTCTATTTGTGTCCGCTTTACGCATCACGAGTATTGCAGACACCAGATTGACGACAAGTGTGGATGAGGTCAGCAACACCAGAAACGTCAGAAAAATCTCCAACTCTCCGCGCAGGTACCATTCATACATGATATTTATGTACAGCGGAAGTACCGCCAGGTAAAAGATGATACCTCCGAAACATAAGGCTTTGTAGAATTTCATCTCACAACACATGTTTGCGTTCTGATATTGACGTTGCCAATCACTCGCCCTGTTTCCTCGACATTCCTGGATGATCACGAGTAATCAGTTAAGATAGCTCTCAAAACTAACGTATTCTGCCATAGTTATTTCAGGCCATGATAATTCCTGCTATATGCACTCGACTGTTGAAATATTCCTAAGTAGATCAAGACATAAAGGGACAATGAAGTGCATGGTTCGTATACGCCTTTTCTCTCACTGATATAGCGTACTTGCACAAGATATCTAGCCGTGGATCTTTAAGGTTCGGTGATAACTTAAGCATGCTATTACGCCAGGGAAGAATTCTATCCAGACGAAATCGAAGCAGGGGGTCCAGGGTTCGAGGGTATTAACTGTCTTCCGTATTGTACCTTGTAGACGGCTCAGTGGCGTACCTCTGTAATCCTTCCCGACAAGGTGACATGGCAGGGACCTGTCAGTGTTACCCTTCGCCGTGGGTAGGTGGCGGTGTCAATGGGCGAAATCAGCGATTTGGTCGAATCCTGCATAGAGTGGCTGTAGACATAGTGAAAAGGTAGATTAGGTCTCTGATCTTCTCATTCCTCATCCGTAACCTCTGTCATCCTGAAAAGAGAAGTAAGCAGGTGATGACATTAATACACTAGATTGCCTCAACACACACAGGTAATGGCGTGTCTTCATGTCACGGGACACCGTTCTCCTGGTGAGGTAATTATAATGTGGATGGCTTGGAAGAAACCCACACAAATACTCTACTTGTTCCGTCGATGAACCTCTTGTCATGGAAGGGGGTAAATGTATTCAGATAATATATCATTACAGAGAAAACAGTTTTTCATGCTGTCAATCACCAGCTACGTGTAACCGGAGCATTCAGAGCACTCTCATTACACAAAACTCAATATCGCAAAGCATTAGGTACCTGCAACAACACGAGAGACTCTTCAAGGGATCTCTTTTGAAAACGTTCAGCTCTGGCCAGATTCATGCTAATCTCTGTTGATTACATCTAAGATATTCGCAAATTATTGGTTAGTTATCACATATTCTAGAAAAATAAAGAAATGGAACACTATACCGGTATGTAGCATACACCGGTTTTATATGTCTATATACTTTGTATAGTGTAAGTTATACGAAAGCGAAAATAGTGACAAAGACAAGCTAGTTAGAACAGAATAACGGTCAACAGTTTTCAACTGATCTCCGAAAAACAACTCACAAGTTGATTGTAACACACTAGGAGATATTACGCTTCAGGCAATAGTTGCACATACTCCAACGCTTGAGGCATCATTAGCTATGCAGCACTTACCTGTTGAGAAATAGCACTGAATGCTGTCGGATACACACTGGAGGCGTCATGAGAGTCACAATCACCAGTTAATTTTTTGCACATTAGGCGATAGACAGTCAAAACACTCGTTGAGATAGCCTAAATATATCCAAAGAATCCGCTATGTTAAAGCACCTGAACAATTACAGTCAAAGGCCAACGGCGAGAGACTCCGCTCATCTACGGCATAGCAATAGTTGATCATCAAATGCCAGACACTCTTCTAATGAACAGATACTTTGATCTGACACTCAGGACTACGCTGGATTTCACCTTTAAGCTTTTGAAGACATTACCTGATTCCTTCATCTGACTTTACTTTTCCTCCGGAGCTTCGCGGATGCTGCTACTTCTCGTGTGGCTGTGATATTTGAGTAACTCGCTCTGTTCTAATTTTTTTGTCGTCGCCCGAGTCAGGGAAGAGGGCACCCTTTAACATCAAACAACAAATAGCCGTACAAGTGTATGCACGGTATTTACTGTCTTCACGTGAAAGTAAACATTTTCCGAATTTCTCAAATATAAAAAGTCCTCATGATGTTAGTATGATGGCCGAGAAGGGCCATCGCGTGTTTGGCATTAGAACATGAAATCCAAAAGGCGAAGATGCGAAGTTACGATGCGATGCGCGAAGGTACGATGCGAAGATGCGAAGATACGATGCGAAGCGCGAAGTTACGATGCGAAGATGCGATGATGGAAAAAGGCGAAGATGCGAAGATGCGAAGATGCGAAGTTACGATGCGATGCGCGAAGTTACGATGCGAAGATGCGATGATGGAAAAAGGCGAAGATGCGAAGATGCGAAGTTACGATGCGATGCGCGAAGGTACGATGCGAAGATGCGAAGTTACGATGCGAAGATGCGAAGATACGATGCGAAGATGCGAAGATGCGAAGCGCGAAGACGCGAAGTTACGATGCGAAGATGCGAAGCGCGAAGATGCGAAGTGACGATGCGAAGATGCGAAGCGCGAAGATGCGAAGTTACGATGCGAAGATGCGAAGATGCGAAGATGCGAAGCGCGAAGATGCGAAGTTACGATGCGAAGATGCGAAGCGCGAAGATGCGAAGATACGATGCGAAGATGCGAAGCGCGAAGATGCGAAGCGCGAAGATGCGAAGTTACGATGCGAAGATGCGAAGCGCGAAGATGCGAAGTTACGATGCGAAGATGCGAAGCGCGAAGATGCGAAGATGCGAAGCGAAGCGCGAAGATGCGAAGATACGATGCGAAGATGCGAAGCGAAGATGCGAAGATACGAAGCGAAGATGCGAAGAAGCGAAGCGCGAAGATGCGAAGTTGCGATGCGAAGATGCGAAGCGCGAAGATGCGAAGATGCGAAGTTACCTGTACAATAGGAACATATAGGTTTATTCTAAATATGAAATACAGTCTATCTTATCTTCTTTTTTGGAAAGAAAACCCGAAACATAATAGTACTCTAGATTCTCTCGAACCATTCTTGACATGCTATGTTCATCTGAACAGTTTCGTCGGAGGAATGGTAAAACTATATTGAATTAGATCTAGATGTGGACAGGACATTACTGTTAACTGTGTATATCAATGTGGTATGGTAAAAAACGTGTCCACTGTTTTGAAGACGAGCCATTGCGATGCAGGAATTTACACAATGTGAGCGTTCAGAGCATCGATGTGCGTACAAACACCACGGCCTGTAGTCATGAAAAAACACACACAAAAACAACGTCGTCTGCTAGCGCTTCCGATCAAATTATGAATGATTATGATGGTCAGTTGCATAAAAATGAAATTTATAGTTCATCAAAATGTAGTCATATTTTTGTTACAAGAGAAAATCCTCCGTATAAATAGGAGCACATTTCGATGAACTATAAATTTCATTTTTATGAAAAATATGTAGGCCTCAAACCAAAATCATATTGTTGAAAGAGTTATTAAGAAGTTTGATCATTTGAAAGTACCAAGTTTGATTAAAGTGTCATATTTTTGTGACAAGAGAAAATGTTCTCTATAAATGCCTCAAAAACACCAAATAAGGCCAGGGAGAACATTTTGATGAACCATAAATTCATTCAAATCGCTTGTCCGTCGTCCGTCCGTCGTCAGTCTGTCCGTCGTCAGTCCGTCCGTAAACAATTCTTGTTATCGCGATTTCTCAGGAACAACTTCATGGATCTTTCTCAAATTTGGAACACAGGTTCCCCTTGGGGTCTGGTTGTGTAAGATGCCTTTTCTGGTCCGATTCAAAAATCCAATATGGCTACAAGGCGGCCATCTTGGATTTCCCCATGAAACCTTGTTATCGCGATTTCTCAGAAACTACTGTATGGATCTTTCTCAAATTTGGTACACAGGTTTTCCTTGGGGTCTAGTTGTGCAAGATACCTTTTTTGGTCCGATTCGGAAATCCAGTATGGCCGCCAGGCAGCCATCTTGGATTTCCCCATGAAACTTTGTTATCGCGATTTCTCAGGAACTACTGCATGGATCTTTCTCAAATTTGGTACACAAGTTCCCCTTGGAGTCTAGTTGTGCAAGATACCTTTTCTGGTCCGATTCGAAAATCCAATATGGCCACCAGGCGGCCATTTTGAATTTCCCAAGGAAATTTTGTTATCGTGAATTCTCAGTAACTACTGCATGGATCTTTGTAAAATTTCGTACACAGGTTCGCCTTGTGGTCTAGTTGTGCAAGATACTTTTTCTGGTCCGATTCGAAAATCCACCAGGTAGCCATCTTGGATTTCCCCATGAAACTTTGTTATCGTGATTTCTTAGGAAGTACTGCATGGATCTTTCTCAAATTTGGTACACAGGCTCCTCTGTCGTCCAGTTTTGCAAGACACTTTTTTGGTCCGATTCGAAAATCAAGTGACGATTCAAATTAATACGGTTTCCCGAGTTGAGCCGTTGCAGCACAAGAGTCGGCCGATCAAACATTGGGGCGTATTCTATGTATTAACTATAGAGAATATCCATACTTTCACCTTCTATATCGAGGAGTTCAAATGATTCCGAATTAAAATGTATTTCTTCAAATTTTAAATCAGTTTACTTTAGTCCATGCCGTTGCAAGTGAACTGCCCCACCGTTTCGTCTGCCGACGGGTTGTCTACACGAATTGACTTCACTCTTGTGACTCAACGTCACAACTCGACAACTGTAGACTACTACGTGTTTCGATGCATAGTAGATAATCAGGATTCAGACACTTTCAAAGTTTCAACATTACTGCATGGACCGGATCACTTCAGTATTAAGTTTTGTACCGTCTTACTATTTTCGACCATGGTATCCTAAAAGAGATATCTCAAACTAGCCTAGTAAACAGCATTCGTTCCTAATTATAAAATCTTAAGTATGTTTCATAGCTCATGACAAAGTGTCTAAGAGATTTGTCTTCGCTTCTAGTAACCAATGATGACGTGCAAAAACAAAACAAAAATACTACAAAACGAAGACGAAGGATCCTCCGGACATTCACTTTCAGACTAACTTTGCTCATTTCACTTATACTATACCAACCGACACCAAGTACAGTTTCCAGAAATCTTGAAACTCCCGAAACTTATAAAGATAATATCATGGTGTTTTCCAGTGTCCCTATTTCGATCATTTTTCGCTCATATTCGTAATTCTGTAAACAAAATTACAAACCAATCGTTTGTTCTTAGTAACAATGGACAAAAAGATCCTCTTGTCATTAACTTACAATTATCGCACAATGGTGGGCGCCAAGATTCTTCAGGATCTCTCGTTATAATCAGCTGACCATCACACTTTTTTTCCAGGCTGATACTTCTGTATATATTCTTCAAGAAAAATATGAACTTGCACGTTATTGATTGAAAACAGAAATCAGCTATTCATTTTACTGCCGTCACATGCAGACAAAGGAGTTTTTCTCATGTAAACATCACATATCCTTTATTCATTCGAGTTTCACACTAGAGACTACCGACCCCATTGTCGACATCAACTGATGGAGACAGTTCCGAAACAATATCCTCCGTGGATGACCAAATTGCGTCATGCCAGGTCATGAATAAGGTCTTGCAAACAAAGCGTTCACAACGAAACTTCGTAACTCGATGGTGTGCTGATTCGCATAGCTTTTCTTTAATCTGCTATTTAGAGGTAAAATTAATGACGGTACAAACGATTCAACGTTGTTTTTGTTTTCTGGCGAGTATAAGCCATCATTGATATTTCAGTGTCCAATCTGTCTTGCCAATATAATCAGCTCGACCATATCGCTGTAATCCCCGGCCCCTACCCCAAACCGCATTTCGAACGCCAACTGTTCAGTTAGGAAATGGGCACATGTAAAACAAAATATCCAGCTGGGACCCTTTATTTTTGGAAAAAGCTATCATGGTGACGGTTACATTTGAGTATAGCTAGGTCACAGATCAGCGTCAGAAGGAGGCTGGATCGAAACTGGCGAAGGTGTGTCGAAACTGATACTGGTCATTAAGAGATGTAATTATACTCTCCACGTTTAAGTACATCGTCAGCTAAATTACTTTGTTAACCCTATCGGGGTTTTTAGGACCTGTCCAGACCTGGAGGGGCCGAAATGACCCCCCTCCCCTAATTATTTTTCTTACTCCTTAAGCTATGGGGCTGAAATTTTCCACACTATACCCTTTGGTCAAGCTCTACCAGAAAATGTGGAAAAAATCCAATATGGCCACCTTGATGACGTCATATTGACGTCATATTCAGAAACAGCATTTTTTGTCGATTTTTTTATTTATGCAATTTCTCCGCAAACTGTATGATAAATTAGTAAATATTTAATTTGATGTGAAATAAAATAGCATTTGCTCACTTTTCATCGCGGAAAAGCAAAACAGATTAAAAAAAAAATGACGAAAACATCACTTTTCTGGTACCCCATGTGACTGCCATCTTGAATTTAGGGATGATCCTCTCCTCGGAGGGTTATGCAAATAGGCTCAAAGTGACTCCAATATGATAAAATATAAAGTCCAGCAGTGTCAGCTCTCATTTTTTGTCGTTCCGGAGATAGCGCAGAAAGTTTGGTAGTCGGGACCTTTTGTCAAAGATGACCGGAACCGGAAGTAACAGCCGGAGTTGTCTTCTCATTAATGCGGGTTTCTGCCTCCAGGGGGTGCTGCGAAAATGGGCCTCAATTTACGATTACTATACTACTGCGGACACTGTCTGTCCCTCTCAGCATAGCAAGTGCTCGATTGAGGACGACAGACCCGTCGAAGAAGTGGATCCGACATTTTGGACCGCCTTGTCTATGGGGATATTGAAATACATGCGGACGATATCGAGGCTGAAGGGGAGGATTCACAAACTTTACAGTGGGCATACACCAATATGCAACCCCAGATCGGATAACGTCAATGCGTTAATCCAGGATTTTGTTTTTTGGAAATGCATACAGCTCCGGCATCAAGTCCGAATTATCGTAGAATTCGAAACATTTTTTTAACTCAATGTTAAGGCTTTAATATTATTAACGTTTAGATCTCGTTTAGTGAACCCCTATCTCTCTCGCACCCTCATGGTTTTCCGTATCATGCTCCACACTTGGAGCGCATGCATATGGGCACTCCATACTATGCGTGCGCATCGGCCCACGCAGTGCGATCTTCTAGGTCCATTTTCGACACCGGAATTCACATGACAACCAGTAGAGATCCAAGCGCATGCGTCACCCAGGCATATGCGACAAGCGTCCCACCGAAAGGCGCCCCACAAATATGGGTGATTTTAGCCTTTTCTTACTACTCTAATATATCAGCTGCAGTATGGACGAGGTTCCAGTTCCGATTCATCTGTTTCAAAAGGGAACGGTTTGATTGGCAAAATCATTATCAGGATCGTAGTGCATTTGTCTATATAATTTCTTAACAAAGTAATTTAGCTGACGATGTACTTAAACGTGGAGAATATGGTTACATTTCTTAATGAGCGGTATCAGTTTCGACCCACTGTCGCCATTTCCGATCCTGTCTCCTTTTAACGTTGATCTTTGGCTAAGGTAAATACAAATGTAATCGTCAACATGCTAACTTTTTTGCCAAAATAGGGTCCCAGCTGGATATTTCGTTTTACATTGTACATATCACCATCTCCTAAGTGAACAGTTGGCGTTCAAAATGCGGGTTGGGGTAGGGGGCGGGGATGACAGCGATATGGTCGAACTGATCATATTGGCATAACAGATTGAACACTGAAATATCAATGATGGCTTATACTCACCCGAAAACAAAAACAACCTTGAATCGTTTGCGCCATCATTAATTTCACCTCCAAATAGCAGATTAAAGAAAAGCTATGCGAATCAGCACTCAATCGAGTTACGAAGTTTCGTTGTGAACGCTTTGTTTGCAAGATTATTCATGACATGGTATGCCCCAATTTGGCCTCCCTTGGAGGTTGATGTCGACAGTGGGGTGGATAGTCTTTGGTGTGAAACTCGAATGAATAAAGGATATGTGATGTTTACATGGGAAAAACTCCTTTGTCTGCATGTGACGGCACTAATTAAAAGCTGATTGCTGTTTTCAATCAATAACCTGCAAGTTCATATTTTTCTTGAAGAATATATACAGAAGTATCAGCCTGGAAAAAACGTGTGATGATCAGCTGACTGTAAAAATGAATTTATGGTTCATCAAAATGTTCTCCCTGGCCTTATTTGGTGTTTTTGAGGCATTTATAGAGAACATTTTCTCTTGTCACAAAAATATGACACGTTAATCAAACTTTGTACTTTCAAATGATCAAACTTCTTAATATCTTGTGCGACAATATGATTTTGGTTTGAGGCCTACATATTTTTCATAAAAATGAAATTTATAGTTCATCAAAATGTGCTCTTATTTATACGGAGGATTTTCTCTTGTAACAAAAATATGACCACATTTTGGTGAACTATAAATTTCATTTTCATTCAACTGACTATCATAATCTTTTCCAGGTTGATCAACACTTTGATCGGAAGCGCTGGCAGACGACACCATTTTTGTGGGGTTTTTTTACTCCCAGGCCTACAGGTCGTGGTGTTTGTACGCAGATCGGTGTATTCGTGTGTATGGGGTGGCTCTGCACAGATTTCTTCTAACAAAACCAATGAATGCATAATATAAATAGACCTAACCATGATTTGAAGGCAGATCAACTTGTTCGACTGCACCAAATGTTTTAAGATTTCGCGTTATCTTGGTTGTGACTAGAAGGGATGTTTCGGGAAGTTGGTCGGAGCTGACACTAGATCGGAACTGGCGACGTGACTGTATTTAAATATTTGCACAACTCATTCATTTCCATAATAAAGAAAACCTGGATCGTTAATCCGACTGAAGTGACAAATTTCTCGTTCGCCAGAAATTAATTGGAGATTATTGCTTTGGTCGACGAAAAGCCTTATTTTAATATATTTGGGGAACAACGTTAGATTGAATGTCAAAATGCTCTGAATGCTCACATTGTGTAAATTCCTGCATCGCAATGGCTCGTCTTCAAAACAGTGGACACGTTTTTTACCATACCACATTGATATACACAGTTAACAGTAATGTCCTGTCCACATCTAGATCTAATTCAATATAGTTTTACCATTCCTCTGACGAAACTGTTCAGATGAACATAGCATGTCAAGAATGGTTCGAGAGAATCTAGAGTACTATCATGTTTCGGGTTTTCTTTCCAAAAAAGAAGATAAGATAGTCTGTATTTCATATTTAAAATAAACCTATATGTTCCTATTGTACAGGTAACTTCGCATCTTCGCATCTTCGCGCTTCGCATCTTCGCATCGCAACTTCGCATCTTCGCGCTTCGCTTCTTCGCATCTTCGCATCGTATCTTCGTATCTTCGCGCTTCGCATCTTCACATCGTATCTTCGCATCTTCGCGCTTCGCATCTTCGCATCTTCGCATCGTAACTTCGCATCTTCGCGCTTCGCATCTTCGCATCGTAACTTCGCATCTTCGCGCTTCGCATCTTCGCGCTTCGCATCTTCGCATCGTATCTTCGCATCTTCGCGCTTCGCATCTTCGCATCGTAACTTCGCATCTTCGCGCTTCGCATCTTCGCATCTTCGCATCGTAACTTCGCATCTTCGCGCTTCGCATCTTCGCATCGTAACTTCGCATCTTCGCGCTTCGCATCTTCGCATCGTAACTTCGCGTCTTCGCGCTTCGCATCTTCGCATCTTCGCATCGTATCTTCGCATCTTCGCATCGTAACTTCGCATCTTCGCATCGTACCTTCGCGCATCGCATCGTAACTTCGCATCTTCGCCTTTTTCCATCATCGCCTCTTCGCATCGTAACTTCGCGCATCGCGTCGTAACTTCGCATCTTCGCCTTTTTCCATCATCGCATCTTCGCATCGTAACTTCGCGCTTCGCATCGTATCTTCGCATCTTCGCATCGTACCTTCGCGCATCGCATCGTAACTTCGCATCTTCGCCTTTTGGATTTCATGTTCTAATGCCAAACACGCGATGGCCCTTCTCGGCCATCATATGTTAGAGTTGGGAAACGTTCCACAAGAATAGGACCGCTCTACATATGGCTAACTGTAGACCTCTCTCAGTAAACACAGGTGAACACAGGTGAACGCGGTCCATATCCCGATTAAAGTCTTCACTAACAAGACAACATACCACATCAAATGCAGAATAAAATATAATCAAGATCACTTAACAAGCGAGCGATAAAAGTTAAATTTCTGAACTGTAGTTAATAAACTTACCTAGCATTCCCGAACTGTCACTTGATACAACAGCTGTCCATTAAGGCCATACAGACCCGTTTGTTGGCTATTGGATCTCGTACTTACCACACAGGACTGACTCGATCAGTGATGGATAGCTGATAGAGTGTGAAATAGCACTTGTTTGTCATTAGGGGAAATATTTCATACCTTAAACGGCATTACATTTCAGGCGGGACGATCGAGGTATCAGAAAGCGCCAGAGGGCAATAATTAATTCGACTTTTTAACAATGCGTCAGTGATAGCCAGATGTGGACGAGAGTAACTCTATCCATTAAACCACGTTATGAAAAACAGCAAACTGTCACCATGTGAACTTCCTGTCATTAATAATATTGTTTTTTTCTGAAGATATCTTTAATATGTAAATCATACCTGAGGTAATTATTTGTATTTTATATACTCGTAAGCCGTAATTATCTCAGAGTTTGAGCGATATCATCGTAATTATAGACTTAAGCCAGCTCTTCATTCATAACGGTAAAAAATATCTGATTAAAAACGCTGCCCTAAATACTCAGATAAGGACCACAAAGATCAAGAGAAGATATTTACCTAGGCAATGATCAGATCACGAGGTCTGCAAACACTTCAGGCATCGGCCAGATTATACAGACTTATTTATGCCTTATCAACTTTATGTCAAAAAATAATGTTTAATAGCACACTTGAACAGCGGTTTGTTACTGCTTCATATACATATCTAGGAAGATGTCACGAACAAAATCCGGTACACATATAACAAGTGTCCTTACTGGGAGATTGGGAGTAGATAACAAAACCGTTCTTGTACACACACTTGATAAATACATTGCTAGCAGCACTGAGAAAACGATGCTCGTTAGAGCAACACATGTATATACAACTTGTTAGCGAAGAAACATATCTTTAAAATTAGAAATCTTAGAGACAGTGAGAAAATATGGGGCGGGCATATCATGAGTATAATATAATACAGAAGGTATGTAACTCCGAATGTAGACCAGAATCTCATCTTGTTGATCGATATTTCGATCAGTTAATTCTACTCATGTCACAATAGACGGATCGAAATATCATAATAAAGATGAAATTCATATATTTGTACGGAATTATTCGCTTTTAGTAAGCTTCCAGATTAGGCGCCATACAAGTATTGTAATATTCAACCTCTTAACTTTTTGCGTGAACAATCACACTCAAGGCGTAACCGGCAGATTCATTTGAACTGTTGTGTATGACCCAACATTTAATTTGAATGTTCCACTGAATGTCTTGCCCCTACCTGGCCTGGGGTGGTACTTAAAGCCCCCCCCCCCCCCCCAAAAACGACACAAAAATTGAGAGCCGAGACTCCGCGTGACTTTGTAGACTATCATACTGGGGTCATTTTGAGCCTATTTGCATTACCCCCCGGAGCAGAGGATCATGGGTAAATTCAAAATGTCGGTCATGTGGGGTAATTTTCTTCAATTTTGTTGCTTTTCTGTATGGAAAAGAGGGTAAAACTTATTTTATTTCATATCAGATTATTATTTACTAATTTATCATGCAGTTTTTGCGAAGGGGTATAATGATCCTGGGTGGGGTGTACACAGAAAAAAAAAATTACTGAAAAATTCCCCGACTATTACACCAGCGGAATATTCCTCAACATAACTAAGGAATATTCCTTACCATGTTAAGGAAATTCCAAAACATGCTACGGAATATTCCTTATTGAATTTTAAGGAATATCACGCTGGTGTATAATAGTCAAGGAATATTCCTTAAATTTTAAGGATTTTTTTTCAGTATAGGTTTTTTGGCAGAGTAAGGCATCAGGGCACAATTTCAACACATGCAAATACAATTGTGCACATGCAAATAATTTCTGTGCACCGTTTTTTTCAAGGGCCTAAATGTCTGTGTTTTTTCTATTATATAATATATGATAATAAAGTTTACGTGGAATCGCTCAATAGCAGTTTCTTATTTCTGACACACTGGAATGAATGAAGCAAATGGTTGGAATGTTACCGAGCCATGAAATCAGGTTATGTTCATAGATCGGTAAAAATATCCACACAGTATATGAAGGGTTAACCCTCAAGTACACACCTATATGTATACAGGTCTTGGCTTGTCTTTGTCCTAGTCACACACGGGCCTGTACTCATGACGCCTCTCTCTCTGTGCGGTTACTGCTCAGTTTACTCTTTCTTGATCCCCTATACAATTACAGGTTAATACATGGAACTAACTTTGCTGAGCAGTTTATCAATTAATTCGGACCTCCTTCAACAAGTGTGTAAACTTACTGCCTTAAAATACATGCTGTGTGAGACGATTTATAACCGTGACAAAGGCAAAGTCAAAGGTTGCACAAGCAATGTAATAAGACTGTGAAACAGAGACAGAGTTTTCTGTAAGAGCATCAGTCTGTACATGTAATCATGCCCAGGATAATACTCTCCACAACCCAATGCTGTATCGGATAACAACAGTTTTGTCAAAGTTTAATGTTTACAGCCCACATGGAGTTTCAAGAATATCCTATACCTTTTGTTCGTATAACCCTACGAAATAGGGTAGCTTGTTCATTACCGCATTCATTAATTTCTTCAAATCAATTCGAACAAAAGTCCCGAGCTGCAATCGCTGGGAGCACGGAAGCCTGAGGCACAGTGAGACATGGGACACAGTGTGACGAGCCATCTATATGTTATGTACAGGAATCACATTACATTATTATCAGCAGAAAGCCACCACCCCCATAAAACATCTATTGAATACAAGAAAAATCTACAAGTGGTAAAATATTAGGGCACAAAATATTGTTTCGAACAGTCCGGGTGAATTTTCAGGATTGAAGATGATGTTTTGTTTTACCAACTTTTGCGAGGTATTTTATTACTGCGTTGGTACTGTTGAATGAGGATGGACAAAAGTATAATTTAATTGCACCGATATTAGTTTTTCACAAAACTGGGACAGAGCAATCAAATGGGAAAATTTATATTGATCCTTCAATGATATTAAAATGCCGTATTTTGTTTTTTAGATAGTAGTAATTACTACTCTCATCGGATGTGACAGTTGACTACAGCCACTACAGTTGCACGCTGATAAACAGCTTGTATCACTGACGTCCCTTCTCTCCTTGTTCAGAGTAGGGACGTCAGTGATACAAGCTGAATAGTATGAGCGTACTACAGTTGAGATGGGAATCAAACAAAATATGTTTTCAAATTTGGCTTCTGAGAAATATTTTATGTAACACAGGATTCTAAAATATCAAGTAATATCGCTATTGAATGGTCTGACCTGTTGAAAAAATAACAATACACACTAAGATATGTATTTAGAACAATACGCACTGTACATACTTGATTTAAAATGTATTTCGGTTATTGTTCCATTGTACTCCAGTGGGTGTCCCAGTGCGCCCCATATCTGGTGTATAATAGGACACTGTTTTCGAATTGTAATTTTGGGGAAAATTCTAAAATATCTTTTATATTTTTTGTATGATTATGTCATACTAAATATTAGTTATATCTAGAGTATAGAATCCTACTCTACTGGGCAATAATAGCGGAGATTTTTGCCAAAAAGTGAAAAGTGTCTTTCCTACTTAAGTCCGCTGGTCATTCTAGAAACTGCAAGCAACTCCATGAATGCGTTATTCGTGGCACGGTGAAATGAGCATCTTTTATCGTGTGCTATTGTACCATGTTTGTTAGTTCGATTCTCAGAGGCTTTAGACACACGCCTACTTTTAACAACGCGAACCTGGTATTGTAGAATTGATGAGCAGTTAATCAGATACACTCCATAATGTCTCTAAAGATCAACCAGATTACTGTAAACATCCACATCGTTTGTGTTCTACCGGTTCATTGGAGTCCCTTCTCGTGGAAACTAAAGAGAATAACTTGGGGCGTGATGGCAGGATGAAAAGCAAGATTACTGACGAGCGGAAACTCATCAGATTAAAGCCATCTGAATGTCAGTCTTCAATCAAAGGTCCATTTCAATGCTGAAGGAACTGGTCAACCATAACATTACATTGTAGCTCATCTCCCTATTATAATCCGTGGCGTGTCCGACTCCTACTCCTCCTCCTCCGCTTTACTCACTGCACAGCGGGTCGCATAGGTGTGGCGCGGGATAGGGTGGGGCGAGAGACCTGGGGTTTTCGCTACCTGAGATTCCATGGGCCAGGCTTGCACCCTGCAGTAGAATGGGTCGACTGCACATGCGCGATGAGTAGTGCGCGATGAGTAGTATAGAAAGGGCACGCGATCTCCCTATCCCTGGGGGTGAATGAACCCATGGGGGTGATTGAGCCATGGGGGTGAATGAGCATATAATTAAATATTGAACTGATGATACCGAGGTGTAGTTCTGACCTTCAATTTGAGAATGTTCTTCCAACAAGTTACCCTTACTCTTACATGGAGCTAATGCCAGTGTGAATGTCCCCGTATTCAACGTACCATGGTGTACGCGTGAACACGCGCAGTGAGTGCGTGAATATGATATATATATTCAGTGAGTGCGTGCCTGAGATATATTGAGTGCGTCAAAATGATATATATTCACTGAGTACGTGGATATGATATATATTCACTGAGTGCGTGAATATGATATATATATTGAGTGCGTGAATATGATATATTCAGCCAACAAAACGATAGCCACGACCAGTAGGATAACGAATACTTCCGTAGTTAAAGTATAGACGCCACAATCTTCTCAGACACTGAATATGAACATTTCTTGAATATTATGTTATCTCAATGAATTACTTTTGCAATATACAGATTATTTGTACTGATCGGATCGCTGGAAGGTAGCTATTAAACCACATAAACCTGCCAACATTGGACATAACTTCGGGTCTGATGAATTATCATTGCTTCTTTTTAATTCCCCCCACCGTTTGATGTCCTGCGGGAGTATCATCACTTTTCTTGGGTTTATTTCCGTTATTGCCGGTGGCTGACTATGATGAACGACGTGCCATGTCCAGTCGTCTTAGTGAACTCTGACCCTGACACAGGACCAACACACCTTTCTCTATATCCATTACTGTAAATCCTACATACATATCACTGCCTGAACACCAAATGCATGACTGAGTCATTTATACGAACATGTATTTTTTATGCTTAAAAAGAAATTTGTTCCTGCTTTCACAGGACACCTGTGTATTTATTGTTTATTGTTTGTTCTCCAGATGTCTCTTTGTCAATTGTGATCAGGTTTCACGCATGTCAACTGAAGGATCAATCTTCTTTACTTATCATATACCGGTATTTAAATAATATAGAGAAAATTACGCTATATTATTTGAATACGACCCTGTATATGGAATTGGCTAAAACCCCGATATATGCGATACAATGTGGACACACAACAGTCGGATTGAGATGATAATAAGTTCATTTAATTATATTATCGTTGATTATATTCATAATTTCACTGACTCTTTAACGGTTGTAATATTTCCCCAACTTCAGGTTACTGATAACGTACTCACTGTGCTCTTTAGCTACATGTGTAATCTCGATAGTAAAACGATTACCTCTACTCGATATATTAAATGTACTAGTATTTCGGCTGTGTCTATATGGGGGCAATAAGTAACTCCGGTCAAAATGACAATTCCACTTTAGGGTGATAGGACCATTCCCAAGACAGAGCGACACGGCATATGCGACATGGCTTTGTCTCACTCTGAAAATGCATAAGGAGGTCGAATATACACTGTTATTTCGCATGGATAAGAATGTTTGATTAAATTAACCTTATTCAAAGAAATATCTCCAATGTATCTGCTTCCCACTAGATATATTTTGAATGATTTACTGTGATGATCAATTTCTTCAAAATTTCATTTTAATATTGGATGTACTCGTATACCCACTCGATTCCCAATGTTATAGGATAGGCGGTGCTGAAAAGTTTCTCGAATAGGTGTTCAATATGCTAATTTCTCTAGCATTAATGGGGTATATATATCATTGAGAAAGTCCAGTAAGGGAGTATCATAATTATTGAATATTGAAACGGCTTTATTTTCACGAACAATGATGCCAAATTTCCTTAAAATATTGGTTTGAAATTGAGCAAAGTATGACGAAAATCCGTCTTTTTGCGCAATCGACTATATGCCAACAGCCTTGAAAACAAGTCTAGGTTAAATATAACTGGGTTCGCTCAGCTAATACTGCATGGCAGTCATTTTCGGAACATGCAGAAAAGGTTATTTTACTCAATTGGACTGAAACTAGAGAAACTACAGATAACCCTAACGGCATGTCATAATTAAACCTACATCTCTATAAAAATGAAGCGGGCCTTCTCTCTCGCAGACCTTACGACAAGAGAGATGATTACAATTTCGACATCGTAAACTGTCTCTTTCTAAAGAGTAATATTTCAGCTGAACCTGAATATGGCGTATACACATCACGCATAGTAGCATTTGCTAGATCCTTTGTGAAATGTGACGATTTTAATCAAGTTCACAAACTATTATTGTAGAAACTTATAAAATAGGGCGCCTTCACTTGTTTCTCAAATGTGGTGATACATATCGCATGCTGATAGCAAAATGCGAGTGTAGTGTGTAAGATCTATATGGCTTATTTCGCTTAACCCAGGGCTAAGATCCGTGTGAACTGATGTACTTCAAGATCTTCATGGTGTTTTCATGAACAGTCACAATTAAAGCGTGACAGATACATCATTATCTAGGTAATGACTTTACATGGAAATCATATGGATTAATAATACTGATCAGCGATACGGAGTTTTGGAACATCATGTGGTTTCGCCGGGATCATTGAAAACTGTCGATCGCTTCTCTCTCTTGCAGGGAACTAGAGAAAGAGAATTAAGTTTTAACGTCGCATTCAACAATATTTCAGCTATATAGCGACGATGCAGGAAACTAGCCTGTGTTTATGTATGCTTTGATTGTCTTCCTCGTGTCCAGATTGACAACGGTGGGTGACTTTTCATGGCCATACTCTAAACCATTGAAAAGAAATCGCCAAAAGACTGACAAAGGTTGAAAAAATTCGGTTGTCTCCGCCTTCAGTGACAATAACACTTATATGATAATTAAACTTTGCTATACCTGTCATGATACCTGTGTTAAACTCACCAATAGTTCTTTTCCTGTCTTACTCGGCTCTACTCAGCATGATAACATGGAGATGATAATGTTCTTCTGATGTTTATAGTTGTCCATAATTCTGTCAGACTACAGGTGCAATTGACCCGTGAGAAACAAAAATAACGACTTGCAGAATATTATCAACATTATTGCATCTTTGGGTGCGGTGTAATAACGTAATTCGTGAGACATTGAACCAAATGTTGTGAGCCACAGGTAACGAAACAGCTCTCACTCAACGTGACCTTGCAATAGAATAAAAGTACATGATATAAAACCTCATTACACTCGATTAAGGTAATAAAAGTAATTTATCACACTATACCTGGTTCAGATGAAGTCACGACTAGGGCTCCTTCCTCCGCCTGACGCAAACCTGAAATATATCCAAGTCTCATTCACATCCTTGGTAAAATAGAGCACTGCAGATTTGTGGTAACGATTGAAGAAAGGAGCTATTGCTCCATAATCCATGATTTCTCTCGATATACCATGGAAGTCGCCTGATCAGCAGTTTGGCCGGGATGTGGTTTATGCATATCCGGTTAAATTCTACTGCAGTGAATATGCATGGGCAATACATCGTATTTTACATCAAGGATTTCTTTATTTTCCGGCTTAATATAGAAATAATTACAGAGAATATATTTAAATATATAACATGAATAAAATATCAGAGTTGAATATGACTGTTCCACCATTGTGCGGTATTTATATTGAGGAGTCTTAGGTCTGAGCTTTGTGGCTGATTTGAACGTCGCTATATTCAATAATAATATGGGTAAAAACATATCCAGAAATAAACTAATTAAGCAAGAAAATAACATACACTAATGATATACGGTGAGAGTAGTCTTTGATTTATTCCCTCTGACTCTCTTTTGACGCCGCAAATAAAGAGTAAGAAAGCCCGACGCTTTCAGTGCGATTCAGACCAATGAACATGTATCAGTAATGATCGCAAATATTATTTTTATTTTAATTAAATTAGCCCAATTAAAGCTCACCTGTGCCGAACTGTTGTATGATCCTAATGAGTGTGGACATCAGGTATTTCTCTCACCTATTCACACTCCTCTATATCCAACTGTTGACACTGAGGGTGTTACAATAATTCTCCGGCTTAGAACCCCACGTGTCCAGGTATTTCATTCACGGTCTGTAAACTACAAATGTTTACGACAGCTCCACTCAAGTAACGTACAGTACACGACTGTACACTGCGTACGTCAATAACTGACTGAGTTATAGTTCCAGTAATAACTAATTGTGACACGTAATTCTCTACCTGTTTTCTGGATTGTTGGTCCGTCTCCTCCTATCCCTGCATGAGTTAGAAACCTCAGCTGGATTAAGTCTTATGCTCTTAGTATACGGTAATCCTCTTAAAGCACCTCACGTTTGCAATAAGGGTAATACTGTACGTCTGTATACAACACCCACCTGAAGTAGCAACCCGTGCGCATGTAAATTAAATCACGGCACACAGGTACCGGTATCTACCTCAACAACAGTTCGGGCCTATCAATACACGGTTTGGTATGCAGTCAGATAATCTTGGCAGGGTCTCACTGCATGTTCAATATGATATTAATGGATGTTAGGTTGGGAGGTTTTAGTGCCCAGGGCAGTTTGACTGCCAATAACAGGGTAATAAATTGGGGCCAGCAACTCGCTATTGTATGGGTGGAAATGCTCTTATTCAGTCATAAAAGCACGTTCCCTGGGGAAGTCAAGCCCAGGTTATAAGCCCCGCTGACCGTATTCTTTATGAATACCTGTCGGACTGTGAACTTACCTTTACCAGGGTTAACATTAGTGGTATGATAATCCGTGTGCCACAGATGTACATTCACCGTGTTCAGTTGAAGCAGGGACAGTACAATGGTCTCTGGTTGAAGCGTCTCGTCCTCTGCTTTCTACATGATGCATTAACACCACTATTCTTACCTTATCATCCGCCCATCTCATATGCATAAAACCTCAGTGGGTTTAAGTGAAAGTGGTGTGCTAATCAATCATTGAATGCCACAATACATCCTGGTGGTCAAGTCAGAGGGACAATGTTCAGAAATATAACACCGATCTAGCTGGACCAGACGACAGTCAGTATTTTGACAGCTTTCAGACTGGGCCATTGTCACTATGGTATACACAATCAATAATCGTGCCAGCAAAATGAGAGGACATCAGCCCGTCATACATGTGTGTTCAGACTTCAGGCGCTATGATTGCTGCCTAATTGATCCGACGTTGTCCAGGCAATGTCATATCGTGCTGTCCAATCCAGACAATGTCATATCGTGCTGTCCAATCCAGACAATGTCATATCGTGCTGTCCAATCCAGGCAATGTCATATCGTGCTGTCCAATCCAGACAATGTCATATCGTGCTGTCCAATCCAGGCAATGTCATATCGTGCTGTCCAATCCAGACAATGCCATATCGTGCTGTCCAATCCAGACAATGTCATATCGTGCTGTCCAATCCAGACAATGTCATATCGTGCTGTCCAATCCAGACAATGCCATATCGTGCTATCCAATCCAGACAATGTCATATCGTGCTGTCCAGTCCAGGCAATGTCATAGCGTGCTGTCCAATCCAGACAATGTCATATCGTGCTGTCCAGTCCAGGCAGTATCATATCGTGCTGTCCAATCCAGGCAATGTCATATCGTGCTGTCTAATCCAGGCAATGTCATATCGCGCTGTCCAATCCAGGCAATGTGATATCGCGCTGTCCAATCCAGGCATGTCATATCGTGCTGTCCAATCCAGGCAATGTCATATCGTGCTGTCCAATCCAGGCAATGTCATAGCGTGCTGTCCAATCCAGACAATGTCATATCGTGCTGTCCAATCCAGGCAATATCATATCGTGCTGTCCAATCCAGACAATGTCATATCGTGCTGTCCAATCCAGGCAATGTCATATCGTGCTGTCCAATCCAAGCAATGTCATATCGTGCTGTCCAATCCACCCTACTTTACTTTTACTTCACAGGATACAACTTTTCCACTAAGAATGTTGGCGTAATTTTGACGACTCCAGATGATACGTTTGCGAAATAATTGGCCACAAAATATTGAAAATGAATTTATTTATTTTCAAACTGAAAACTTCAGTTAAATGAAATAAAATGTAACATTTTAGGGAGGAGGCGTCAGATCCGGCATTCAATATTCACCCGTCGTCCACAAACATTTTTTCTGACATTTAGCATCAATTCCAAGGATGTATCGAATAAAACTACTAAAAGCACATTATGGTTTCATACAAAAGGGAGGCCGTCGGTAGTTTTCACTGATGTCAATCGTGATGATGTTTACGTAAAATCCTTATTAATTACCATTATTTTATATCCAAATGAATTTCCAATTTATCTTTCAAGAGCATGATGTATCTCAGTCATGCTTTGATTGTGACTGTTTATTTGTACACCATGAAGATGTAAAAGACATGATATTCAAACGGGACCCTAGCCCCGGATTATGTGAAATGAGACACGTCAGAGTCAGGCAGTATGCCATTTTATAATCATTTTTGGTCTTAGTTAATATACTGAAGTTGAACATGGATGTAGCGGGGGGATTTGCTGAAGAACATCTGGAGCATCTTGCCTGACCTCAGTCTGATATAATGGCTGACTTTCTCTTCTATTATAACTATATGTATATTTGACATCAGCAATGCAAACTGAAAACATATGCAGTTACAGTTAATTGGGTTGGTTACATCGGCAAATCTAGCATTATTCCCACAACATATTTACTAAGCGTATATAAAATTAGAGATTAATAAAGAAAATTTACCCTGTTATCTCCCTGAACAAATACAGCCTTGTTTGGTATGTCAGACACACGGTAATAGATTTATTTATATACGGACACGCCGATCAATAGACGACCTAATCGTAGCATCTCTTCATAACTGGCGACTATTTGCTGGCATGCATGTATTTATTGTATGAACTGAGTCTTCTGCACGTATCTGTCTATAAACATCAAAGGGGGTATTTTTATTCGGGTAGATATGTGGTAAACCTTAGAGAAACTCGATTATACAACTTCTATTAAACTTGATTAATTAAATGTGTCTGTTCTAATCACACCACAAAGACATCCTAATCATGATCTGCTACAGTTCGGGACGTGCAAATGTACTTATATGAACTTAACTTGTCATTTTCAAGAGAGGATAACTGATAAGGGAAAATAATCCAGTGTGATTATTTTTTCCGAAGAAACTCACAAATGAAAAATACGAATATCCATCAAACGATCAATTTAACAATGGTTGTTGCTATAGCTTACAGTCGTACTACCAGTAATATGTACTATCAAAACTGCTCAAAGTTGATTTTCAAATATTGTGATTTTTTAACCTGGAAATACTATAAAATAGATTATTTGATTCGCTAATTGGTGCTTATATTCGTACGACGGGTAGGACGATGTGCGAACTAAATGAATTTACATTACACATTGGATCAGAATCTATACAACTTGATTGCTCAATCCGATATGATAGATGGCGTGATATGCTCAAAACTTCCTGAACTTCTTGTGTATGCATTTGTTTAACCACGAAATACCATAGACTCGTTGTGATCTGAAATAGTCCAGTCATTCTACGAAAATAAGGCCGAACTCGTGACGAATTGCAACAGAAGTTATCTCAACTGTTTTATATCCAGAAATATGTTTTGTCTAGCATAACAAAAGTGTTAGTGAATCGTCCAGTGTGAAACCTAAAATTGAGAAAATACAATATGGCTATATCATAAATATCACCAATGAAATAACGAGGGAAGAAACATAATCATCAGACTTTCCAGGGTCTGAATGTTATGTGCCGAGGAAAGCTTTCCTGTAGAGTAATATGGTTGCTCTTTAGTCGCCAGACGTCAAATTGTCCCACGTCTTGCACATCGCTCCAATTTGAGGGTACCAGTACGAATGAGTCAAAATAAAGACATATGGTACCGGTAAGTCATATATTGTATTGATCTGCATGTATGAAAATAGATAGCAAAACGAAAGCTCAAATTTAGTGTATTGAGTGGGGCCACAAAATAGGTCGCAAATGCTAGGTCAAAGCTCGATACAAATATATTATGACATAAATAGTACTGCGGAAAGCCTTAAACTTGGGAAATTGAAAATGCTATCCACTCACACTAATGCCATCATTGCTGGTCATCTAATCGAGGTGGAACACTTGTGAGGGCGGGAGATGCAGGAATTTTTAGCTTTCTGAAGTCCAACAGAAACTAAAATAATTACATAGAATCAGCAGTGACCAGTAATGGTAATGGCCATAATGGTAATGGGCATAAGAGTATCACTATATAGCTGAAACATTGCTGAACGCGACGTTAAGTTAAACCTTAATTCTCTCTCTCTCTCTCTGCATGGTCATAAGAGTAGTTAGCGAAACGAGGTTTCACTGTCAGCGGGCTACATGAACATTCATGGTCATACATGAAAAGGTCAGTACAATGACATAGAATAATATTTACAGTCAATTCCCACATAGAACCTTTATTGTATGAATGAAATTAGTACATCACCCTTGTTAGCAAATCTTTATGTGTAGGTAAATGAGAAAAACAGGATATTCCATTACACTATTTAGGGATCTTGTTATTTGAGTTTGGACTCATGCGATTCTCTTTAGCATCCTCTGAATCCGCAGACTCGAAAGTCCTGTATACACCACGTGACCAAGTGGCCAGGACCAGATGTTGAGCAATAATATACAGTTTTCAAATATCTGAGAGATTTGTTAGAATCGAGACACCCGTTCAACAAGAAAGCTCTAATACTCAACACCATTAAAGTGGCTGGATATTTAGTGGGTTGTAAATAGCAGAACCAAGTTATAACAGATATACTTGATTGGAATTATTTGTACCCGGGGCGTTATTCGAAGCCTGCAGAGAGTAAAACTCACATTCACTGTGATGTGGAGTGAACAGTGCACCCTAAACAGTGCACCGCTTTTGTCAGTCGGACGGGGGCGTAGGCATTTTGTCAGGAAAACGTGACATTTAGAAGAGGCCGCTATCGGATAGGATGATTGGGGGGACATGGGGAGAAAGTTCACTAGTTCAGGCCAGGAATTTATCGATCTATACGGCAACCAAGGCAGAAATTGATATCGCGTAGTCGTAACCAGAGTCTTCCAATCTCGGATGCCGTATTTTGTTGCCTGAGACTGTGGACCTTTTAACATTATATTTGGATTATTTGCATGGCAAAGCCATGAATTATACATGTATTTCCGTATAGGAGATACCGACGGAATAGTTTTGGTAACTACTGGATGCCTAAGAAAAACGGTCTGAAAACTCTTACTGCAGCGCGGCTTCGGCTGCAGGTGGACGACGGTGGTAGTGGCAGGTGGACGACGGTGACAAAAGAGGAACAAAGGTTTCACAACAGTTTGGAGGGTCATAAGGGGGAGGAAGGCGATGGCACATCATACGATTTCACTGATACTGGCATACTGGCAGTCATTTAGAGACGTAAGTGTAACCTGCTGGCGCCGGGGGAGCCAGTTGGATCGATTGTCTGAAGAATCGTCGCGTTAACAGATTGTGGTCTGGTTCGCCATGAAAGAAGACCCAAACTTCATTCAAGAGGCCTGAATATTCAGGAGCTTAGGTTGGTTTTGCAGGAGTCTGATTGGTATAGTGGTCCATGGGAAATTGCCTGGATTGCATATTTAAGTATTTGGATGGGGAAGTCCCACGCAACGTGGGGTAAACCACCATCGAGATCTGCGACCGCTCTTTGGCCGCCAGCACCCTGTCTGGCTATCGATGTGACTGCTTGGTACAAGATTACAGGATCATGAGTTACCCGTGCCGACAATTAGCGCGTTCTGATCGTCAATCGATAAGGTGCTACGAATGTGATAGTTCTGGGGGTATACATTGAGGTTGGCAGATCACAGCATTTGGCCTGGATGGGCGAATAACTGAGGGTGATGGTGCTAGGTTCACCTCGACATGTTTCACATGATTGACTGCTGCTGCTAAGGGCGTTGCAGTGCCTTTTACTTGGGATTGGCGTTAAGTTTTGGTCAGTTCAGGGTACCGCTGTTGTGAATACCGTTGCTCAGGTCTTAGGTAATGAGTCATGCCATGTTTTGTCAGACTGTCATCAACCCCCATTAGTTAACTGGTACATTTCAGAATCAATGTCGGATTTTTCATGATTGAGGCACATAGTGATGGCACCTTTGGATGACGATCTGTTTCTGGGTTAGAACATTGTTGATATTAACGAAAATGTCCTTGTCAGCAGGAACATAAAGGTCTCCGCAGCTCCGTTTCGTTCTGTCATGGGTAACTGCATTCCTGTATTGAAACTTTTCTGCAATCTCAGGCCATGTATCGCTGCTGATGCATTGGGGGAATCTATATAATTCTACGGTTGCATGGTTGGGCGGTGTGGCGTATCCCTGGTTCAATTAGCTACAGATTTAATTTTGAGGTTGTCGTGTTTTGGTTTGTTTAGGCAGTATAAGATAGATCTCAAGTTCTGTGATAAATATCGTACACCGATAGCAAAATATGATCGTTGCGTGCCAGATCTCTGACGCTATGTTTCAGAACCTGTGTCTGATTCCACTTAACCCCGGGCTAGGGGACGTTTGATGTTGCTGATGTTCAAATGAACAACCACGATCAAAGTGTGACAGAGATACATACATTCGAAACGACTTGGCATTCATTTGGGGAATAATTGTCAGTGATTAGGATTCTATGTACAGAATAGTAAGAACATCACTATGTCTTGCTGACATCATTGAAACTGTTGACCGCTTCGCTGTTGTAGAAAGTCATCTTTTGTTTTTGGTATTTTTATTTCATACACATTTGGAATTCAATGACGCAGAAATTATGGTTTGGACGACGGTTGAATATTGGATGCCGAGTCTGACGCTTGCTATCTATTTTCGTACAATCCCGAATATTTCGCACAATAAGATTGTGCTATGCCACTGTTATTTATCAGAGGAATAACATCCGGAGAAATATTATTTTGATGGCCCTGCCCTGGATCTTGTATCGGACTGGTAGACGACGGGACCTTCAGGTTCCTCGGACAAGTGATTAAAAAGCCAACACAACATATGCTGTCGAATAAAAGAAAGAAACTTACAGTAGTGAGTCGACGATTGGGAATGTACGTTTCTCCGTTAAAGTACTATTTATGACACACAACACGACGAGTTAAGTTTGATATATATTCTTTATTCTTTATACTCACTTTGGCTTATGGGGGCACACAGCTCACCATCGTTATGCAAGATTACCAACAGATCGACGGATAATACCAATGGCTATAACTGTGCGCCCCATAGGCATAGCATATACACATTACGTATAATCCCATGGAAGAAGCAGGAGCAATTATACATGTACCTAAGCAGAGTGCAGCAGGAGCTGCCTAAATAGACCGCGGGAGCCGTCTATCATACATGTACCTAAGCAGAGTGCAGCGGGAGCTGCCTAAATAGACCGCGGGAGCCGTCTATTATACATGTACCTAATGCAGAGTGCAGCGGGAGCTGCCTAAATAGACCGCGGAAGCCGTCTATTATACATGTACCTAAGCAGAGTGCAGCGGGAGCTGCCTAAATAGACCGCGGGAGCCGTCTATTATGCATGTACCTAAGCAGAGTGTGTCTATTATATATGTACCTAAGCAAAGTGCAGCGGGAGCTGCCTAAATAGACTGCGGGAGCTGTCTATTATGCATGATGATGTAAGATTATGTATGATGGAGAGTGTGCTGGAATCCATCTTGGGGGTAAATGAACGTATGTAAATATAGTGAAGTCCCCTTTTGGTGGTGAATTTAGGGGTTGGTGGTGGGTAACGCAAAATAGCTTAAAAAATTGGATTGTACTAATGTGCATAGAGCTCAGCATGGACCGATCAAATATGGCGACGATGAAAGATGTTTCAGACAAAGGGAAATACCCGTATGTAAACAGTGTCGCGGGATCTCGTGGAATCTCACGAGAAGAACTCGTTATGTGTCACAAACAACATTTGATTCTTCGCATCAAATTTCCATTTATGACACACAACACGACGAGTTAAGTTTGATATATATTCTTTATTCTTTATACTCACTTTGGCTTATGGGGGCACACAGCTCACCATCGTTATGCAAGATTACCAACAGATCGACGGATAATACCAATGGCTATAACTGTGTGCCCCATAGGCATAGCATATACACATTACGTATAATCCCATGGAAGAAGCAGGAGCAATTATACATGTACTTAAGCAGAGTGCAGCAGGAGCTGCCTAAATAGACCGCGGGAGCCGTCTATCATACATGTACCTAAGCAGAGTGCAGCGGGAGCTGCCTAAATAGACCGCGGGAGCCGTCTATTATACATGTACCTAATGCAGAGTGCAGCGGGAGCTGCCTAAATAGACCGCGGAAGCCGTCTATTATACATGTACCTAAGCAGAGTGCAGCGGGAGCTGCCTAAATAGACCGCGGGAGCCGTCTATTATGCATGTACCTAAGCAGAGTGTGTCTATTATATATGTACCTAAGCAAAGTGCAGCGGGAGCTGCCTAAATAGACTGCGGGAGCTGTCTATTATGCATGATGATGTAAGATTATGTATGATTGAGTGCATGGAGAGTGTGCTGGAATCCATCTTGGGGGTAAATGAACGTATGTAAATATAGTGAAGTCCCCCAAAACTATGTAATTTATTACATAGTGACCCCCAAGATGTGAAATTAGATACTATCCAGCAGAACTTAAATGTAGTTATGAAGTAACCGGCAACAAATAGTTATATATATATAATAATAATAAAAACATTGCATACTATCTATAATTATGCCAACTAAAGTTAGTCCTTGTAACATTTGCTATATAATATATGACTACATCGTGCACGAAACCAACGATATGTATGAAATATCTAATATACATAAAGGATATTTGAACTGTGACTATCAAATAGGTTGGCACATGAACATAATACGATCTACTTGATAATTCACTTGGCATACTTTCGAATAAGCACAATAGAAAAACAATATTCAAATGATGTAAGAATAAATCAGATAAAACAATACTGACAAGGTTGTATATCACCATACTATAAAATGTAAATGTGTTACATATTATGGGACTGTTGCCATCGCAAGTTGCGCTTGTCGTATGGACTGACTAGAAGTTCGGATGTAACGATTATACGAATCTGATGACCATCTCCCAAGTATTTTAATCATGTGATCTTGTATCCCTGCATCCGCGGCTGAAGACGCAGCTCCAACGCGGAAACTATGACCGGAATAGTGAGTTGGATCAAGTCCAAGTCGTACTAACACGTGATTTAGGTTCAGAAGGAACATTTTTCGTGTCAGTGGTTGACCGTTTGCTGTGATAAATAAAGGATCGTTTGGACTTGCACTGATTTGTAACCGATGTTTTATGTAAGTACGGACTGCTTGAACTGGGCAGAGCACATTCTGATTTTTGTGCAATGTAACAACAACACCTTTCCTAAATGGATCTGTTTTTGATGTCTTAAGTTTGAGCATAGCACAATCATTGACCGAATCAAAACTAACATCTGCAATACAAAGGTGAATATTATGATCAAACTTGGAAACATTTATAGTAAATTCTCCACATCGGAGGAACCCGAAGAAAGCTACCTTGACAACAGTTGCCATCATCATATCATCGAATGGTGAAAAAATTCCTCTTTTCAAGGCATTACACAATTTCAAAGCTATTTCTGCAGTAATGGGCATTCTGGTTTTGCGGTGTAGCCCCTGATCTTTCTTTATACCTCTACATATTAAATTCAACCGTTCTATAAATGCGTGTCCACAGGAGGATAACAACGGGTTTGGAAGACCCGCTGCAAGATATGCAAATCTTCGCATCAAATTTCTAGATACCGCATACGTCAGTACGATTATACAATTGAGATGATATTTTTACTTTAGACTTGGAACAGATCAACAGAATTCTCTGATGTGTTGTGGCAGATGATGCCTGATAATGAATGTGTCAAGCCGTCATTTTATGTTGACGTGGAGATCGCATTACTTATGGGTGGTCTATACTATGTATTTGTGCTTACAGAGAGTGGATCTTGACATATCGGACTGTTTCACACCTCAAAGAACCACAAAGTGCTGTCAAAGGAAAGCGTAGAAAATACTTTTCAGACCTTTCAGTCTCTCATGCACAACATGCGTTCAATGAGTGCGTTATGAATGATGAGAGTACCAATCAGGCCTGACCGAAAGATTAATATCTGTAAAAACACCTCAATTAGTCTCCTTTGGTGCATGTCTATGTGGAAGAGGAAGCTTTAGAATTCAACCCGTTTACACGCTATATTCGCACACTATGCCGCTCTAAATTACAGAGCTAATATTGAATATCCACAAGCACGGGTCGTTTATTTTCTATGCCGTGTAAGCCGACAATTAGTGCACTAAGGCCCCATAAAAAAAATGCCTTGTTCCCCATCACTGACTTTTCAAAAAGTCGGACGGGCGGTCCTTTTTTATTTTTTATTTTCGGAAGGGCACAGGAATGGTTCAGTTCATTCAAAAATCCACTGATATTAAGATAGCGATAGTCTAATTTGGTCCTAAAATGGTATATATACAATTCATTTTAAAGTTTCATTTTGGACATGGTCTTGCTAGAGATTGAATAAATACATTGGATAAATCGGCAGAAATCTCATGGCGTTTGTATTTCCATTCTCACCTTCTGCATACTTCTATAGGTGAAGTCATCTCATTCTGATTTCGTAGTCGCAACCTCTTCGTTCGTATATGCAGGTAGACAGAACTCGAAAGATAGTATTGATAAAATCTTAATCATTGTGATTTGAAAGACAAAATTGTGGGTGTTTTATTCCAGCAGGAAACAATATTAAGCTGAGCTATTCTCGCGAAATGGAGAAGATGACGATCATGAATTGTCGATCATGAATATGAACTTGGGCAGTCATACCACAAAGTCCACAAGGCATGAAACTATAAGCTTATCACTGAGGAATAGAACAACGAAAGTTCTTCAACGGAAAATAAATATCAGCTATATATACATTTATACCGTGACAATGCTGCAGATGTTGTGTTCCTGTATTACTACTATACATTTATATACGACTAGAATTTATACACAAGCAGAACGAAAATGAGATTACAACCATAAAATTGCAAACAGCGCGACAATATCACGGACATGTCGCCTTGATTACAGCAAAGATACCTGTCACTGAAAGACCTTCAACGAGGTACAATTACAGATCGAAAAGTAACAGAATTATTATCAGTCTTGGAAAGGACGACTAGATAAACATCTTCAGTATCTCCACACACAAACAGTCAAGTAAGAAGTGTCGATCCAGGACAGTATCCAATAACCATGCCATTGGCATGCACACAGAAGAAATATGAAGTTGTGGCAAGGCCCTGGTAATCACAGGGGCTCGTTACCGTTGTTAATTGGTTAAATAGGTTGATTATAGGGGGGGGGTCGAGGTCGGTAATAAAAGACTCTTTTATTACCGACCTCGACCCCCTCCCCCCCTATAATCAACCTATTTAACCAATTAACAACGGTAACGAGCCCCTGTGCTGGTAATCACACAAGGTGAGACTGTCGCGTATAAAACAGTCGCTGGTGCAAACCAGAGTCAGTTCAGTCTTATTTTCATACCGAAAGAAACACCAACAAGGCAGGTGAGAAAAAAATAAATTGGGGCGGGCGGAAAAATCGGAGCGGGCGGTGATGGGAAACAAGGCATTTTTTTATGGGGCCTAACCATAGAAGAGATAAAGACGGGCGCATCTCATCTATGTAAGAAAGTGCACGGGAGCAAAGGTGAATATATCAAATATAACCTTATCGGCACATACAGATTTCATGTGACGCCTGTGGAGACGAACATTTCAGGATATAGTATTACGCTAATTTTGGTTTTGAAGGCAATCTATAGACTTATCTGAAGTAATGTCTTCTTCTTTACCAGTTCAATGAATATTCTATTGACTAACTGAAATTTCCTATAACATTGGAATGATAATTAAACCCAACTGAACATGACTACGCAGCCATGAAGATTGTTTTCATTGAACTAGGTGTATATTTATCTCCACAAAGGACGTAGACTGGGGCCCTTTGAGGTTACGTCAGGCGCGCGATATATCTACACCAAAACTTTGGTAGCTTTGTACTACTTCGTCGTACTATCATGCTGATGTTCCGTCTGCTAACGAGAAGAACTCCACATGAAGTAGACTAATTTGTTGAGAAATATTCGGGAAAACCCCACATAAGTGGATGTGGATAACTATAATCCAAAGCTTCTTTCGGAGTAGTTCGAAAGCACATGTGTCGTATAAAACGTGTCTACCTACTACTGAAAATCGGCTCTTACTAAAGGACGGCGGAAAGGCAGGCCGCCGGCGGAAAGGACGGCGGTGGATAAAAACATATGTTACAAGGCTTGGCGGGGGATAATTTGTGCCTAGATGTATTACTTGTGTAAATTTATACCGATTTCATATATTTGCAGGTACCCACAACGTCGTATGGTCACATGGATGTCGGATAATACTGTGACGGCTAGCGAAAATCAAAATGGCGGCCGCCATTTTGATTTTCGCTAGCCGTGACGGCCGTGAAGTATTATCCGACATTCATGTGACCATACGACGTTGTGGGTACCTGCAAATATATGAAATCGGTATAAATTTACACAAGTAATACATCTAGGCACAAATTATCCCCCGCCAAGCCTTGTAACATATGTTTTTATCCACCGCCGTCCTTTCCGCCGGCGGCCTGCCTTTCCGCCGTCCTTTAGTAAGAGCCCTGAAAATCGACTATTCCGCGTCTGGACCCGAGTGAGAGCATTGGTTCAATAAAGGGTATGGAATGTACCGCTACCCTTCTACACGATAAAAATCTACGGGATACGAGGTTTCTAAATATCAAAGTTGTACAGCTGTACTCCTAATATCAAATTCGAATTTTGTAAATGCAAATTCGTTTGGAGGTATAATTGTGTTCCCATGACTCAGACTCGTGATATCATATGCTGTACTTCTTTCCAGCTATAGCTCTATTTACAATACTGCCATCAGGTTTATTCCAGCGATCATCGTCCAGTTGAATAGCTATGATTCTATTGTCGCCGCTACTGAGTTGGCGTTGGAGTGGAAGTCTCATCTGACTGTATTGCGACGCCTTCGTATCTCCGAGTTCGATGATACCGGTATCGAATCGAAGGTATTAACTTACAACAGGAGTGTAGGTCATATAGTTTAAGGTTAGTGTTCTTGGAGGCAGACCAGGCCGTGATTCCCTAGAGTGGTTGACATCAATTCTGATGGAAGTGGCATTCTTGATTTTTATAATATTGGATACGATGCGAAGAACTTCTTTGAGGTAGAATGTGTCTTGAATCGACCTGTGGCGGCATCATTTAGAAGACTGGCATGGGAAGCCATCTTGGTTGAAAGGTCGCTGATCGGGGCTATATAGATCGCTGGGGAAGCTCAGTCTGAACCTAAAGAATGCTAATGTCTTGGTTTCTGTGTCTGGTGAGGTAATATTTTATCCGCTACATCCTGAGGGATTTGGAGGTGGGAACTCGGCCCGGGGTTCTTCTGAATTAGGTTCTTCGGTTGGATTGTCTAACTGAAGAATTTTGTCGTTAGCGTTTTCAGGTAATGAGACGTTATTTGGTCTGGATTTGGAAGATTTTTAACATTTGTTTCCATGGATGCCATTGGTCGTTGGTGGCTGTGGTTGGGATTGGGGTATGTTGGGACCCTAGAACGCGTGATCGGGATGGTAAGCTGGGTCACAGTGTAGGTGCTCTGTATTGGGGACGTTCTGCGTTGAGAAAACCTGATGAAACAAGAATAAGATGGGTCGGTACTCTCGATCCGGATGTGTGGGTTGTTGTGGGTGGTGTCGCCTTCGATAGATTGGTAATTGTGTTCCTCGTTTTCTTTAGCTCGTTGTCTCTTTCGAGTTCTTCCAGACATTTTTTCATGGGTTCGACTCTCTCTAATGCTGGTTTGCTTGTGCATGTACTTGTCATTCAGGTTCAATGTGTTGGTTATGCTGATTGACTTTGATTGCGGTAACGAGCTTCATACGAATCAGGCATACAAAAATGGACGGTATTTTGCAATCTCCGAAATTTAATGTTTTTTAATGTTTCTAGACCAGAATTTTGTGCTGATCATCCGCTTGATGCCATTCTGGTATCCTTGAGCATTTTGAGATATCTGAGTAACTGTCAATATGGCCCCCAGTTTTGAGATTTTTACTTACTATTTTGCACATTTCCAATATAAATATGCATCGTCTGCTATACAATCATTTGAAGTTTTGCAGATACACAATAACCTTTCCACCTTTTTCTTCTTATTATCTAGTCCGTCTGGATGTATCATTTACAGCTGGTCGGTATATCTCGGAAATCCGGCTGCTTGGACGTATACTAAAGTTAAAAAGGGTATCTGCATTTCGTCATGTGCCAGAACTCTTTCGGATATGTGTGACATTTACCAGATTTTGCGAGATATTCGCATAATTTCAATGTCTGTTCTCGTCCAGGTTTTCTGCATATTTTTCCTTTCATTGCTTTCACTTTTGCTTGCTTTCAAACAGTACTAACACTGTATAGCACTCACCTTTGTGCGAAAACAGAACAAGCGAGACAACATTGTAGATGATTTATCAAAAATATTAATTGTATTCAAGACTAGGCTTGGATCCTGATTTGAGATATGAATGGGATATATGGAAGATATACTCGACTGACGCTACAACAGTCTGAGTATAGGCGTTTTATTATATATGTACCAAAAATGAGAACAATTAGAAGGCCTGGACAGTTCATTCACCGAAACATACCGATTAAACATGAGATTTAGCCGTAGTTTATTAAACATGGCAATGCTCAGTGGTCGAGAGTCTCGGGCCGGCCAAGTAGTAAAGCACGCTGCTCCATTGTCACACGTCGCTTCACCACTTCTAAATGAATGACCATTGTACCAAGACTGATATAAATTTAACATCGAGATTAGAGAACACCCACAGTTCGATGGGACATGTGTTTCATGATGGTCTAGAATAGAGCACTGTACTTTCCCTCGAGCATACAAGCAGAAATATATGCGACAATCATGGTATTCGCCAATATAATTGTTTTATGCGATGATCGTGAGGCACAACTTATACCAATTTTGAGATACACTTTTGGCCACATGGTTCAAATATGTTTCGCAAGGAGCTATATACAACCACGTTATACCTTCCAAAGCCGCGAGTTGCATGTCCACTTCTCTCTTACAGGAAACCATCTTGAGTTATTGTTTGGAATTGTGTTAGTAACAAATGTAATGCTGAGAACTGAATGTCGGATCTGACGCCCATATTTTAGGAAGTATATCAGGGAAGCCGGAAATGTTCATTGTTGATAATGGCAGTGAATACAACCCTGATTACGAATTCGCCTGCATTTACCTGATGCCCGCTCAGCCAGACACTATATGTACCTTGATAACAAAAATCACACCGAAAGATGGCTTGCGAAACGTGTGTCGCCATTATTGCAGAGCGATATCCGATACTTTACCGTATACCGTTCGGTCTTCATCCAACCAAAAACAAACTCGAGAAATCTGATAAATTACAGGCTTTTCATACTACTTCTGAAACATATATTGTCAGAGCTTATAAAAGATACAGATATGAATAACTTCCGTATCATCCAAGAGGTGTTGTAGATCTGTAATTTTGAACAAGTGGTACAGCACATGACTCCAAAATGGCGGGTTACGTTGGGGTTACGTCGGTAGAGTTTAGCTGATTGGCTGACGACATTACGTGGTGTTGATTTCGGGGAATTCTCATATAGTTGCCGAAAGTAGGCTGAAGATGGATACAAACGCTCACAGGGTCAGTCTTATCGCGTATAGATGACCCAGATGGTTGTTGTTGTGGTTACAGGTTGCATTCTCACCCCACTTGGTATTTGCTTTTCATATCTCTAAGACAGATTGAAAACAACTGCACGCTCATCCTGCTCAGCTGGTCCCTAGGCTATTTACTGTCTAATGCCAAATGCATATCCACTGACATGGCCACTTCTTCATCCTCGTCATAGCATCATGCCTTCATCTATTAGAGATTTTGATACGTCCAAGACGAAATTTTCTCAAGACCGTAACTGCAACAAAAACTGTTTCATGTAACTCCCTTAGTCAAATATAACCAGTTGTCTCCTTTTTACCGTTGGACAAGGTAGCATCTTTAATAAATACATTTTCTTATTCAAGTCCCCAGTAAGCATTATGCACTGTTTATTTTTAGTTTTTTATTATTATTTTATTTCTATTTTTTATGTTACACTCAGTGACCCCAAGACTGTTCCGACAAAGTGTCATGTACTTCCGATCAAAACTGTGGCTGTACAGGGGACACACACAAACAAACAAACAAACAAATACACTTAGAGGGTTTAGTAAATTATATTGAATACATATATATACAAAATAAATATAACAATGGTAATTTATTCTGTCAATCAGGATCTGTATGTAATATTAAAACATACAAGACTCAAACTCGCATCCCTCTCTCTTTCAGGAATAATTTAAATTTGGTTAAAATGTTAGACAATGATACAAACTTCAAATGAATACATGTATTTGTTGAAACATATGGCCTAATGATACGAGAGAATTGGATGAAATCACTCCAAATATAGCTGAAAATATCTCAACCCCCTTCCAATATTGTCAATTTTAGAACTTTCAGAACTAGTGCAAAAGGTTTCAGTTTATAATTTCAAGAAAATTAGCCAAAACCAGATAATTATTCCTACGAAGTAGGCTACAGATCGCAAATTGTCCGGTAATGAGTGAGTGAGTCAGTCAGTCAGTCCATCCGAATCCTTTCGTCGGCAAAATAAGGAGAACCGTTGACATTAGAACCTTGATTTTTGGCATGAACGTGCATTAGGGCATTGTTACCAGCAAGTTCTGATCTGAAATAATTCTGATTAAAATTAGATTTATAATTAACACTTCAGTATATTGTTATAGATACATACCATCCATGTGGCCTTTAACAGTATCATGTTCCCTTTATGACCATGAAGCCCCGGGACCTCCTTATCAGTGGATTTTAAGTCATTAAGGCTTGTCCTTGGAACAAACACAGAGAGAGGCTCTATCCGAGCCTTGTGGTTTTTAACAATGATTTATATCCAAGCCCACTGAGATAAGGCTGGTTTCTATTCGTGCTGCTTGTCACATCAAATTACAGTGGTCGGTGTCCTGTATAGCAGATACTATAGTATATTATTGCATGCCTGTCAACTACCCTGGAACATTTCCTAGCTTAGACATTAGCCAAGAATGTGCGGTGTATTTTCTGTGGACTGTGTAGGCTGTACAGTCTGAATGAAGACAGCCTAGCAGAATTAGTTAAAGCTAGGTGGTTTAACGTTTATCAATGAAGAAAATCACCGATCAACCGCCATAGAATATAATGTGAAACAAGAAAACCGGAATAGTACATTCATCAGATTGCCGATACCCAAAATGTGTTGTCTCATATATCTAGATAACAAAGTGATGTAGAGACGCTATTTATTCGTCTTTGTACCGGTTATGCTCAGGAGAATGACATAGAATCTTGTGCATAGAAGGTGTTGGTCTTAAGTTGAATTACCGTAAACTACATAAATGCTACCTTTCTACTATAGTACTATATATAAAAATTTGTTGTATTGTTGGGAAAATAATGTGATTCAAAAAGTTGTTTGATCCTGTACAAGGGCACTGAAAACCATTAAAGAGATGTAAATGTATTTTCACACGTAAAGCTTGAAATCTACTGAACCTATAATCGGCGAGTGTTATTTATTTTGGAATGAAGGCGCATTAGGAGACTGTTACCAACAAGTTCTGAGCTGACCTACTTTTGATGAAAATTTCTGGTGATTTTTGATGAAAATCACTGGCGATTCTGACTTGGGCGGTGCCCATCTTAATATAGGCAGGGTTTCAACTGGGGGTGGGGATTTCCAAGAGTTCAGTTCGCGTTCGAGTCCTAATGCCTACTGTACTTCGTAGGTCCTGTGACGTTAGTCACACTGCCATGTCTAATATATCATACCGCATTTAAATATTATATCTGACTGTGGTAATATCATCAATTGCTGGAGAACATATGCGTTGCACATCATTAAACAATTGTTCATGCCCTAGTTTCAGTTGTATTGAATATTCAGTGGACTTACTGCAGCGCCCCTTTCTATTGGATCTCTGAGTAATGCTCCCATGGTCGGACTATAAACCAGTAAATCAGCTGTTCCATTAGATACATGATACACAATTCACTGATCTTACCAACAAACTCTAAACTTTTCATTTCCTAGGTATGGTTCGCATATCATGGATGATATCAATGTACATGAGATCCAGCATAGAGTAAATTTCTCTGGAAACATAGAAGAGCTAAATCCTGTCTCACTTCCTCTTGATGCTGAACCTGATAACAAGAGAAAAAATTGTGATAGAATTCATGAAATAAAGATTGAAATATTAATAAGATAACTTGTATTATGTAATCCATCTTGGGCACTACAGCATAAAGTGAAACTTCAGAAAATAGTGATGATAATGTGGGATCCCATCATACATACAGCATAAAGCTAAGATCACGCATTAGGACAGAGAAAAATTATATACTAGTATACAGATCACCAAAAATGAGCATCTTAAGAATTGTGGCAAAGATGGCCAAGCATTAAATTAGCAATGTCATTGAACATGTTTTTAGCACCTCATACAGTCCAGTATTTACATTTTACAACTCTCAAATTCTTAAACAATCAAAATAATTTATTGTCATGAGCATACCATAAAATCACAGGCCCTCAAACAAGAGTTTTGGGGGGTGTGGACGGCGGTTTTACGGTGAAGTGTCGAAATATGGGGTCTCTATATATGACCCCATGCTTTATATAAAATGAAGTGTCGAAATATGGGGTCTCGATAACCCAATGCTTTATATAAAAATACATTATACAATGTATTTTCATACAAAGCATGGCGTTATATATAGAGACCCCATATTTTGACACTTCACCGTAATACCACCGTCCACACCCCCCAAAACTATTGTTTTGAGGGCCTGTGCATAAAATGATGTCCATAAAACATATGAAAGTTTGCCATAGCATTGAAAGTATGTGAATATCATGAACAGTTGAATAAGGTGTACTCACATTATCGAACCACCTGGACAAGTGCAGATATTTCTCTTTCTCATAAAATGTCAAATCCCTCTGCAATGACAAATAACATCAGACAATGCATGAGACAATATTAAGCTAAGAAATATCACTGAATGGGCAGACATGTTACCATGATTCTGGCAGAATTTATGCTGAAACTGATTGTCCTGTGCATGCTTCTGACAGTATGCTAGATTTGGGTTAACTCAATAATATTTAATATTCCAAAATGTATGATCCTGTATTTGGTTTCAATTCTGTGGCTAAAATTTCCTGAATTTGGACTAGTGTGCATTTCTCTTTGTCCTGTGAATTCAATTTAGCATACTGGATTCATAATTCATCACTTTCTACATTACAAATGAGAGAGTGAGAAGGATTTAACGTCATTTTCTACAACTTTACAAGCACATCATGACATTGCCTACATGTACCAGGACATTAGAGTGGACACAATTCCAATTATGTTGGATACCCAGTCACCCATCTCAATGATGCCTAACTATGGTGATCTGACGAGAACCAGCATGCTCAATAGAGCTGGAATGAATGGTGAATATTGGCATTTGAATCTTCGGCAGTACTATTCGAATAGTATTCGAACATTCGTTTGAAACCTGGAACACCAGGCCATGCAGTACTCGATTCGTCGACTGACATTGGTGGGTAGACATGAGTATAGCTTCCATGTTATTTGATTTTATAATTACCACAAATAAAAGATATACCAATGAAGGACGATTATGGCCATCTATCCAGTGTTCTCGAGAAATTTATCAGCGAAATTGATCGCCAGTTGAGAACAACAACAACATTGCCTTGTGCAGCATACCTAAAAAAATTACAAATGTTAGATGAATACCATATGGCTCATATCTGTAATGTTAGATCAATACCATATGGCTCATATCTGTAATGTTAGATGAATACCATATGGCTCATATCTGTAATGTTAGATGAATACCATATGGCTCATATCTGTAATGTTAGATGAATACCATATGGCTCATATCTGTAATGTTACATCAATACCATATGGCTCATATCTGTAATGTTAGATCAATACCATATGGCTCATATCTGTAATGTTAGATCAATACCATATGGTTCATATCTGTAATGTTAGATCAATACCATATGGCTCATATCTGTAATGTTAGATCAATACCATATGGCTCATATCTGTAATGTTAGATCAATACCATATGGCTCATATCTGTAATGTTAGATCAATACCATATGGCTCATATCTGTAATGTTAGATCAATACCATATGGCTCATATCTGTAATGTTAGATCAATACCATATGGCTCATATCTGTAATGTTAGATCAATACCATATAGCTCATATCTGTAATGTTAGATCAATACCATATAGCTCATATCTGTAATGTTAGATCAATACCATATAGCTCATATCTGTAATGTTAGATCAATACCATATGCTCATATCTGTAATGTTAGATCAATACCATATAGCTCATATCTGTAATGTTAGATCAATACCATATGGCTCATATCTGTAATGTTAGATCAATACCATATGGCTCATATCTGTAATGTTAGATCAATACCATATGGCTCATATCTGTAATGTTACATGAATACCATATGGCTCATATCTGTAATGTTAGATGAATACCATATGGCTCATATCTATAATGTTAGATCAATACCATATGGCTCATATCTGTAATGTTACATCAATACCATATGGCTCATATCTGTAATGTTAGATCAATACCATATGGCTCATATCTGTAATGTTAGATCAATACCATATGGCTCATATCTGTAATGTTAGATCAATACCATATGGCTCATATCTGTAATGTTAGATCAATACCATATAGCTCATATCTGTAATGTTAGATCAATACCATATGGCTCATATCTGTAATGTTAGATCAATACCATATGGCTCATATCTGTAATGTTAGATCAATACCATATGGCTCATATCTGTAATGTTAGATCAATACCATATGGCTCATATCTGTAATGTTACATCAATACCATATGGCTCATATCTGTAATGTTAGATCAATACCATATGGCTCATATCTGTAATGTTAGATCAATACCATATGGCTCATATCTGTAATGTTAGATCAATACCATATGGCTCATATCTGTAATGTTAGATCAATACCATATGGCTCATATCTGTAATGTTAGATCAATACCATATGGCTCATATCCATATGGCTGTAATGTTTGACTCGGTATGGAGAGAGGGTCTTCTATACAAACTTTTGAATTTGGGTATTAGTGGCAAACTATATGCAGTTCTCAAAAGCATGTACTCCGACACATATTCTGCAATGAAATTCCCACATGGCCTTTCTCCCTTCTTTCCATCCACTGTGGGTGTTAAACAGGGAGATGTACTCAGTCCCCTACTTTTTAATATCTTTATTAACGACCTTATTAGTGAAATACAAAATGATCAGTGCGGTGAAGTATGCATCGGCAAATCCACTGTTAATATTCTTTGTTATGCTGACGACATTGTCATACTGTCCTCCACTGCTGCAGGTTTGCAAAGTAAACTAGATATTCTTGAGAGATATTGCAATAAATGGCGACTGAGAGTTAATATCAATAAATCGCAGGTCATGCTTTTCAACGCCAACAAGCTGCCGCGTAATATTTCATTCCAAATACATGACAATTCCCTGGCGATTGTCAAGCAATATACCTATTTAGGCATAATTCTTAAAAGCAATGGTAACTTTTCACTGGCTATAGAGAATCTACGTAACAAAGGGTTGAAAGCATACTTCAAAATGAAGCAATTATTAGACAACAATACAGGTTGTAAACTATCCGAAAAGTTGTTCGACACATTAATAAAACCAATACTTTTATATGGCAGTGAAGTTTGGGGTGCCAAAGACACTTTTAGAGATTCAGATGGCTTCGAGCATGTACATCTAAAATTCATAAAAGAATTGCTTGGAGTACATTCCAAAAGTACGAACACAGCATGTAGATCAGAACTTGGCCGACTTCCTCTTAAATTTGATATTTTGAAATGCATGGTGCGGTTCTGGGCGCACATACTGGAAAGTCCGGGCTCTCTGATATCTGACGTGTACCTAGACACAATCGATTGTAGTTCCTGGACTAAGTATATTTCTAATCTCCTCGATACCTGTGGATTCAAATATGTGTTCAATGAGCAATTTCCTACAACGAACGTCGAGGTCGGTTGCATTGTGCAGCGTCTTAAGGACATTGAAATGCAGGGAAGTATTTCATATATTCAGTCATCTGACAAGCTTACTGTCTTATCTTCAATGTTTAGCCTCTTTTGTAGACCAATTTATCCCGACGTCTTAGCTAATAGACAATATAGAAGTGTTATTTGCAAATACAGAATAAGTGCACACAGGTTGGAAATTGAACGTGGTCGATACCAACAGTTAAATAGAAGTGACCGACTTTGTAAACAGTGTCCAAGTAATGTCATTGAGAGTGAACATCATTTTATTCTGACCTGTCCTAAATATATTACACTGAGAAAAAACTTTTTCGAATCAATTTCTAATCTGGGTACCAACTTCCATTCTCTAAGTAACACAGCGAAGCTTAAATTTATTCTGGGAAACCACTGCACAGATACGCTTATTAAAACTGCCAAATTCTTGCTTGCTTGCGAAAAGTTGCGAGATCAATAAATTCCTTCATGCAGTGTGAAATATCCGGATCATATCAAGCTAATAGTATATATACATGTGTCAGATTGATAGGGCCTAAGGTTATTGAATTATGTCAGCTTTGCGTCATGTGAATATTGCTTTTATTCCTCTTGTATTCATCTGTCATGTTTGGCAACTTGTTCTTCTTATTTGTATGACTATATTACCAGTCTGCTGACTGCGTTGATGTGTCAATAAAAAAGTTATAAAAGTTGGTTCATATCTGTAATGTTAGATCAATACCATATGGCTCATATCTGTAATGTTAGATCAATACCATATGGCTCATATGTGTAATGTTAGATCAATACCATATGGCTCATATCTGTAATGTTAGATCAATACCATATGGCTCATATCTGTAATGTTAGATGAATACCATATGGCTCATATCTGTAATGTTAGATCAATACCATATGGCCCATATCTGTAATGTTAGATGAATACCATATGGCTCATATCTGTAATGTTAGATCAATACCATATGGCCCATATCTGTAATGTTAGATCAATACCATATGGCCCATATCTGTAATGTTAGATCAATACCATATGGCCCATATCTGTAATGTTAGATCAATAACATATGGCCCATATCTGTAATGTTAGATGAATACCATATGGCTCATATCTGTAATGTTAGATCAATACCATATGGCTCATATCTGTAAAGTTAGATCAATACCATATGGCTCATATCTGTAATGTTAGATCAATACCATATGGCTCATATCTGTAATGTTAGATCAATACCATATGGCTCATATCTGTAATGTTAGATCAATACCATATGGCTCATATCTGTAATGTTAGATCAATACCATATGGCTCATATCTGTAATGTTAGATGAATACCATATGGCTCATATCTATAATGTGTTAGATCACTCATATGGCTCATATCTGTAATGTTACATCAATACCATATGGCTCATATCTGTAATGTTAGATCAATACCATATGGCTCATATCTGTAATGTTAGATCATCACCATATGGCTCATATCTGTAATGTTAGATCAATACCATATGGCTCATATCTGTAATGTTAGATCAATACCATATGGTCTATCTGTAATGTTAGATCAATACCATATGGCTCATATCTGTAATGTTAGATCAATACCATATGGCTCATATCTGTAATGTTAGATCAATACCATATGGCTCATATCTGTAATGTTAGATCAATACCATATGGCTCATATCCATATGGCTGTAATGTTTGACTCGGTATGGAGAGAGGGTCTTCTATACAAACTTTTGAATTTGGGTATTAGTGGCAAACTATATGCAGTTCTCAAAAGCATGTACTCCGACACATATTCTGCAATGAAATTCCCACATGGCCTTTCTCCCTTCTTTCCATCCACTGTGGGTGTTAAACAGAGAGATATACTCAGTCCGCTACTTTTTAATATCTTTATTAACGACCTTATTAGTGAAATACAAAATGATCAATGCGGTGAAGTATGCATCGGCAAATCCACTGTTAATATTCTTTGTTATGCTGACGACATTGTCATGTACTCTCTTCTATTGCTGCAGGTTTGCAAAGTAAACTAGATATTCTTGAGAGATATTGCAATAAATGGCGACTGAGAGTTAATATCAATAAATCGCAGGTCATGCTTTTCAACGCCAACAAGCTGCCGCGTAATATTTCATTCCAAATACATGACAATTCCCTGGCGATTGTCAAGCAATATACCTATTTAGGCATAATTCTTAAAAGCAATGGTAACTTTTCACTGGTTATAGAGAATCTACGTAACAAAGGGTTGAAAGCATACTTCAAAATGAAGCAATTATTAGACAACAATACAGGTTGTAAACTATCCGAAAAGTTGTTCGATACATTAATAAAACCAATACTTTTATATGGCAGTGAAGTTTGGGGTGCCAAAGACACTTTTAGAGATTCAGATGGCTTCGAGCATGTACATCTAAAATTCATAAAAGAATTGCTTGGAGTACATTCCAAAAGTACGAACACAGCATGTAAATCAGAACTTGGCCGACTTCCTCTTAAATTTGATATTTTGAAATGCATGGTGCGGTTCTGGGCGCACATACTGGAAAGTCCGGGCTCTCTGATATCTGACGTGTACCTAGACACAATCGAGTGTAGTTCCTGGACTAAGTATATTTCTAATCTCCTCGATACCTGTGGATTCAAATATGTGTTCAATGAGCAATTTCCTACAACGAACGTCGAGGTCGGTTGCATTGTGCAGCGTCTTAAGGACATTGAAATGCAGGGAAGTATTTCATATATTCAGTCATCTGACAAGCTTACTGTCTTATCTTCAATGTTTAGCCTCTTTTGTAGACCAATTTATCCCGACGTCTTAGCTAATAGACAATATAGAAGTGTTATTTGCAAATACAGAATAAGTGCACACAGGTTGGAAATTGAACGTGGTCGATACCAACAGTTAAATAGAAGTGACCGACTTTGTAAACAGTGTCCAAGTAATGTCATTGAGAGTGAACATCATTTTATTCTGACCTGTCCTAAATATATTACACTGAGAAAAAACTTTTTCGAATCAATTTCTAATCTGGGTACCAACTTCCATTCTCTAAGTAACACAGCGAAGCTTAAATTTATTCTGGGAAACCGCTGCACAGATACGCTTATTAAAACTGCCAAATTCTTGCTTGCTTGCGAAAAGTTGCGAGATCAATAAATTCCTTCATGCAGTGTGAAATATCCGGATCATATCAAGCTAATAGTATATATACATGTGTCAGATTGATAGGGCCTAAGGTTATTGAATTATGTCAGCTTTGCGTCATGTGAATATTGCTTTTATTCCTCTTGTATTCATCTGTCATGTTTGGCAACTTGTTCTTCTTATTTGTATGACTATATTACCAGTCTGCTGACTGCGTTGATGTGTCAATAAAAAAGTTATAAAAGTTGGTTCATATCTGTAATGTTAGATCAATACCATATGGCTCATATCTGTAATGTTAGATCAATACCATATGGCTCATATGTGTAATGTTAGATCAATACCATATGGCTCATATCTGTAAAGTTAGATCAATACCATATGGCTCATATCTGTAATGTTAGATGAATACCATATGGCTCATATCTGTAATGTTAGATCAATACCATATGGCTCATATCTGTAAAGTTAGATCAATACCATATGGCTCATATCTGTAATGTTAGATCAATACCATATGGCTCATATCTGTAATGTTAGATCAATACCATATGGCTCATATCTGTAATGTTAGATCAATACCATATGGCTCATATCTGTAATGTTACATGAATACCATATGGCTCATATCTGTAATGTTAGATGAATACCATATGGCTCATATCTATAATGTTAGATCAATACCATATGGCTCATATCTGTAATGTTACATCAATACCATATGGCTCATATCTGTAATGTTAGATCAATACCATATGGCTCATATCTGTAATGTTAGATCAATACCATATGGCTCATATCTGTAATGTTAGATCAATACCATATGGTTCATATCTGTAATGTTAGATCAATACCATATGGCTCATATCTGTAATGTTAGATCAATACCATATGGCTTATATCTGTAATGTTAGATCAATACCATATGGCTCATATCTGTAATGTTAGATCAATACCATATGGCTCATATCTGTAATGTTAGATCAATACCATATGGCTCATATCTGTAAAGTTAGATCAATACCATATGGCTCATATCTGTAATGTTAGATCAATACCATATGGCTCATATCTGTAATGTTAGATCAATACCATATGGCTCATATCTGTAATGTTAGATCAATACCATATGGCTCATATCTGTAATGTTAGATCAATACCATATGGCTCATATCTGTAATGTTAGATCAATACCATATGGCTCATATCTGTAATGTAGATCAATACCATATGGCTCATATCTGTAATGTTAGATCAATACCATATGGCTCATATCTGTAATGTTACATCAATACCATATGGCTCATATCTGTAATGTTAGATCAATACCATATGGCTCATATCTGTAATGTTACATCAATACCATATGGCTCATATCTGTAATGTTAGATCAATACCATATGGCTCATATCTGTAATGTTAGATCAATACCATATGGCTCATATCTGTAATGTTAGATCAATACCATATGGCTCATATCTGTAATGTTAGATCAATACCATATGGCTCATATCTGTAATGTTAGATGAATACCATATGGCTCATATCTGTAATGTTACATCAATACCATATGGCTCAGATCTGTAACGTTAGATCAATACCATATGGCTCATATCTGTAATGTTAGATCAATACCATATGGTTCATATCTGTAATGTTAGATCAATACCATATGGCTCATATCTGTAATGTTAGATCAATACCATATGGCTCATATCTGTAATGTTAGATCAATACCATATGGCTCATATCTGTAATGTTACATCAATACCATATGGCTCATATCTGTAATGTTAGATCAATACCATATGGCTCATATCTGTAATGTTAGATCAATACCATATGGCTCATATCTGTAATGTTAGATCAATACCATATGGCTCATATCTGTAATGTTAGATCAATACCATATGGCTCATATCTGTAATGTTAGATCAATACCATATGGCCCATATCTGTAATGTTAGATCAATACCATATGGCCCATATCTGTAATGTTAGATCAATACCATATGGCCCATATCTGTAATGTTAGATCAATACCATATGGCCCATATCTGTAATGTTAGATCAATAACATATGGCCCATATCTGTAATGTTAGATGAATACCATATGGCTCATATCTGTAATGTTAGATCAATACCATATGGCTCATATCTGTAAAGTTAGATCAATACCATATGGCTCATATCTGTAATGTTAGATCAATACCATATGGCTCATATCTGTAATGTTAGATCAATACCATATGGCTCATATCTGTAATGTTAGATCAATACCATATGGCTCATATCTGTAATGTTAGATGAATACCATATGGCTCATATCTGTAATGTTAGATGAATACCATATGGCTCATATCTATAATGTTAGATCAATACCATATGGCTCATATCTGTAATGTTACATCAATACCATATGGCTCATATCTGTAATGTTAGATCAATACCATATGGCTCATATCTGTAATGTTAGATCAATACCATATGGCTCATATCTGTAATGTTAGATCAATACCATATGGTTCATATCTGTAATGTTAGATCAATACCATATGGCTCATATCTGTAATGTTAAATCAATACCATATGGCTTATATCTGTAATGTTAGATCAATACCATATGGCTCATATCTGTAATGTTAGATCAATACCATATGGCTCATATCTGTAATGTTAGATCAATACCATATAGCTCATATCTGTAATGTTAGATCAATACCATATGGCTCATATCTGTAATGTTAGATCAATACCATATGGCTCATATCTGTAATGTTAGATCAATACAATATGGCTCATATCTGTAATGTTAGATGAATACCATATGGCTCATATCTGTAATGTTAGATGAATACCATATGGCTCATATCTGTAATGTTAGATCAATACCATATAGCTCATATCTTTAATGTTAGATCAATACCATATGGCTCATATCTGTAATGTTAGATCAATACCATATGGCTCATATCTGTAATGTTAGATCAATACCATATGGCTCATATCTGTAATGTTAGATCAATACCATATGGCTCATATCTGTAATGTTAGATCAATACCATATGGCTCATATCTGTAATGTTAGATCAATACCATATGGCTCATATCTGTAATGTTAGATCAATACCATATGGCCCATATCTGTAATGTTAGATCAATACCATATGGCCCATATCTGTAATGTTAGATCAATACCATATGGCCCATATCTGTAATGTTAGATCAATAACATATGGCCCATATCTGTAATGTTAGATGAATACCATATGGCTCATATCTGTAATGTTAGATGAATACCATATGGCTCATATCTGTAATGTTACATCAATACCATATGGCTCAGATCTGTAACGTTAGATCAATACCATATGGCTCATATCTGTAATGTTAGATCAATACCATATGGCTCATATCTGTAATGTTAGATCAATACCATATGGCTCATATCTGTAATGTTAGATCAATACCATATGGCTCATATCTGTAATGTTAGATCAATACCATATGGCTCATATCTGTAATGTTAGATGAATACCATATGGCTCATATCTGTAATGTTAGATGAATACCATATGGCTCATATCTGTAATGTTAGATCAATACCATATGGCTCATATCTGTAATGTTAGATCAATACCATATGGCTCATATCTGTAAAGTTAGATCAATACCATATGGCTCATATCTGTAATGTTAGATCAATACCATATGGCTCATATCTGTAATGTTAGATCAATACCATATGGCTCATATCTGTAATGTTAGATCAATACCATATGGCTCATATCTGTAATGTTAGATCAATACCATATGGCTCATATCTGTAATGTTAGATCAATACCATATGGCTCATATCTGTAATGTTAGATCAATACCATATGGCTCATATCTGTAATGTTAGATCAATACCATATGGCTCATATCTGTAATGTTAGATCAATACCATATGGCTCATATCTGTAATGTTAGATCAATACCATATGGCTCATATCTGTAATGTTAGATCAATACCATATGGCTCATATCTGTAATGTTAGATCAATACCATATGGCTCATATCTGTAATGTTAGATCAATACCATATGGCTCATATCTGTAATGTTAGATCAATACCATATGGCTCATATCTGTAATGTTAGATCAATACCATATGGCTCATATCTGTAATGAGTACAGATATCGAGATTCTTTTGACAGCCTTATTGTGTCGATTAAGCGAGGAATATTTAATTTCATTTCCAGTCAGGGGAGAGAGTGGAGTAAGCCATAAATGAGAAACTCCCAACATTTGTTTTCTGTCAAGAACCACGTACAGAATCAGAATGAGGTCACGCTGTCTGGGGCGGCTAAGAATTTCAGTAAAGTAATCAAGAATTCAAGATCGATGATGCTGCAGTAATTAACGTTCAACCAATTTCAATGTTGTGCAGTATTATTTATTATAATTTATTCATTTTGACAATGCCCTAGACCATGTGCGTGTAGCAATGTTAAAATGTCATTTCACTATTCGAATATTTAGAATTTTAACATACGACAAATGTATTCAAATATTCGTTTCAGCCCTAGTGCTCAACATGATGCGCCATAACTTTTCTACATCACGTGACAAATGGCAGTCTGGCCCTACTATGGGTTACCACTACCATGGGTTGCCACTACTATGGGTTGCCACTACAAATATGGGGAGTTACACTGTTTTCAATTCGAGTATTGTGTGTGCCCCATATCTGCCTTCATCATGAACCCATAGCCATTCTTGTTGCCTCCTGCATGTCTGTTATATTAGTATGCTGCCCAACTTTACTGTGCACTCAGTCATTCTGGGTGCACCCTGCCTATCTGACTTTCACAAAAAAAGATATACTACACTTTATTTGCACCCATAGGCATCCTCAGTGTCCCCCTGACTTTTATCCCCTTTCAGTACACATCATTAGGCCATCCTTAAAAATAAGTTTGTTGCGCGTAACCCGACCGACTGTCCAAAAATCCGCCGACTGGAAACTTTTTTCGCCGATTTTCCGACCGGTCATCTTTTTATTTTATTTTGCAATGTCAGAATTATCTCCCCTATCTCCTCGCTTGTGTAAACGTATGTAAAACGTTCGCCTAGCAAAAGCAAGCAGGATTTCACTCTCCAGTAGTCGCGATGTGAGCTTATATCGCACGTTTTGAAGGCATATCCTCCATGGCCCAGTCCGTAGGGGAATGCAGTTTTCGTCGACCACGTGTATATGGCGGGAAGTTCCCCCTTCTGTTTTGTGTTTGGGTTTTGACGAGAGGACAATAAACACATCGAGAGGCAACAGCAACACAGGATGGGAAAAATATTTCAAAACGGTTGATTATTAAAACCTGCCATGAAGAGCTCGGTCGCGAATCGACTTGGAACGTAGACATGTTTAGGACTGTCACCATGCACCACGTGGGTCCGTACACCGACAGATTCGGAGACTGACGATGTTACAACAACAACGATGTTTGGATTTCTACTTTTATCCGAGAAGACTTCAGTGTGCCTAAATGCAGAAAATCTATACTGCTTTGTTGTTTAACGGAAACTTTATAACCCTCTATGTCGATAAAGCCATGGATATAGTGTCGGTGGCTTCGGCGGTCTTGACAAATTAGATGAGATGGTGCCGTCAGCTTAATTTTGACGTTCCGATGTCGGCATCAAATACGCTTGTCAGAATTCCACCTCGGACTAAATTCCACGAAAAGACACAGGTTAGAAACTTAGTATTTACCTCATTGTTGTCAGTAAATTAAATTACGATGTATTTCTAATCTGAATAAAGAAAGTACCTAAGTATTCAATAAAAGCACACCATAAATTTGCGACGAGGAAGGGCAGTAATGATGTTAATGGTTAATTTGAGGTAATTTTCTCAACTCCAAATGGTATAATGAACAACCTTCTGTATAACACTGAGAGGATTTTTTTCTTTCCTGTCACAATTTTGGTAAAAGTTTGTCTGGTAGTGGTATATTTTTTATTTTTTTTGACCAGCTAGTCACTAGTCATTGTCAAGAATGTGTTCAAGGATGTCGATGTCTTCTAAGAAATAAAACAGGTACACAAGCCTGAATTTAAGAATATCTTGCTTTATACCTTGAAGATAACTAGTTTTCTATACTGAAATAATTTTGCTGCCAGACAAAAAGAATATTTCAAATGACCTGCTTAGTATCTGAACTAAATCACACTAACCTCTTCCAGCCTCTCCAAAAGGAAAACCTGATCTAAAAAAAAAAAAAAAATTACCTACCTACCGACCCAACTTCCTGAGGTAGGGTCGGGTTACAGCCAACAAACATATTTTTAAGGATGGCCTTATGCTTCACACAATCCATTTTGTGCTACTCTGATTTATTTAAAGGTGAACTGTAAAACTTTTATTTTTTCTAAAATGTTGCTTACATACAACTTGTGTTATGTGATATAGCTGTTAAACGATTTTGGGGCGAATATATTTTGCTAAATTGTACTAATAACAATATTATCCTGTTATAAATCCGTATTGAAAACTTGCATCGCTTATCTCTCTTTGCCTGTAGATTGTTATGACGTTGTAGAGGTCTCCTTCATTCAAGTTTTAGTTGATGTATCATTTTACATGACATCATGCTACATCGGATGAATGAGTGAGGACCACTAAAACGTCATTACATTCCAAAAATGATAATGGGAGGAAATCGATGACATTTTCGAAAGTTGTGGCTCCCGTTTTCTCGTGGTATGAGTTTTGACTTATCGTATACTCGGAAGAAGAAAGTAATCCACAGAACTATTTACCACACATAAACAATTATAACTGCAAAGGCCTTGATTCTGACATTTTAGCAGAACATTGGAAAACTTTACAGTTCATCTTTAACACCCATTGCCATACAAATTGTACATATCTTCTCCTTTTGTGTAGATAAAACTAGACATAATATTTTCTGAAACAGAGCATGTCTAATATCTTTAACGCTTTTAACACATCTACTAGATAAAGTTCTTCTAAATCACTATGTCCCACTCACATAAATGTAGTGTAAGCCATAGAAGAGAACCAGATCTGCAAGCGACAAAGAGTGTCCGACAAAATAGGTCTTATCACTGAGGTAGGAATTCAACTCCTGAAATGAGAGGAAAAAAATGAACAAATGAATGAACAACTCAATACAATGAATGAACAAATAAATGTTACATGTATGAATGAACAAATCAATGACTATGAATGAACTAATCAATATTCACTGTACAAAAATACAGAAATGACATTTACCATGAAGAGATTTTGATTTGTCATGAGAAAATTCCCAACGAGCATTTGATGAAATTTCAAGGAGACTCGGAGAGCAAATCTGATTAACTCCTTCATTAGAAAGTATATGGATAAGATGATTTATAGGTGAGCAGTTTGAGAACAATCAAACATGTGATGAAGTTTATCGACAGAAGATGACCATATATGCTAGTTTGGAACATGACTTTGCTGTCGTGATTGCATGTGCATCTCCGTGAAGGAGCTGATTTTCATTAGATCAGGACGCTGTGATACGCATGTGCATCACAGCTGACCAGTACATTTTGTCAGATGCATGTAGGCCTGTATATTTTGTTAAATATTTCCAGACTCTCCTTTCCAATGGAGTGTAAGCAGAGAAAGATGAGAATGGTTCAATCTAAACATATGTCAGGGTATCAGTCTCACCTTGAGAGCAATTTGGAGATCTTTGTCATTAGCACACCTGTCTAGCTGAGTGACCCGGTATTCCAACCATTGGTCAATGGCAGCACGCTCCTCCACATTGCCACCTGAAAGTCAAATTTTGACAAATGTTACAAATTATACCACATATTTCTTTGGATTCAGGCAAGAATTTATGTTGAAAATGATAACTCATTCTGCCTTGAAATTAAATCCCAATTACAAAAATTTGAAATTAAGCTGCCGTGTATTCTAATAAATTCCCAAGCATTAAGAGAACCATACATAACATTTTCCAACAATTTTGAATATAGACCTGACAAACCTCACCATAAACAGCATTCCCATTATTTGCATTTCTTGTCAGATATTTTATCACAGTGACGAATCCCTGTATCTTGGTCCCATCAGGCAACTTTAGGATGCAGATCTGTAATTCAAAAGAAATATATCCCTAATAACTGTGTTCAATGTGTATAGTGTTACATTTATCAGGTAAGTAGACCTATTTATAGGTTTAGTGTTGTTGGGTTTTCAGGTTTTTTTTTTGGTTTTTTTTCAAAGCTATTTACAGAAACTGAATATTCTGCCATTGTGAAATATTTTTCAAATAATTTGAGCAATCAAAACACACCAAAGTGAGTAAAACTAAGTCTTTTTTCACTTGTGAGCAATCGATTGCACGACATAAACCTCTAATCGGGGTTTTAGCAATGGTTTTTTTTTTTCGAGTATATTTAACATTTTACACATCAGCTTTAGGCCGCAATTAATGGGCAATAACTCTTGCTTGCAGGGCAATAGGGGAGATAACCCATTCTAGATGCTACGTCCAGGACAAGCTGTCGCCACGTTTTGTGTTATACAACACTAATCATGTCTTGTATAATGACGAATATTGTGTCCTTACTTTGTGAAACTCTACATGTATCGATACTAACCTTCTTACTGCTGCCTGGACTAACGTTTTCTAGCTTCACGCCAAAAAACCGTGACAGAGACCGCAGTTCAACACACGCGTCCGCCATCTTTGTTGGGTAGATAGGGCAGAGAGAGTTATCGCCCATTAATTGTGACTTCTCAAAAAGAGGGCCCTCAAATGGTCAAGGGACCAACTACAAGGGATCCAGATTTATTTCTCATTTATGGCCATGGATATAGGCAGGGTGCACCCACTAATTACCTGAATCTCACGGATACAACTGGTTTTCATTTATATTTCTAATGAACCTTGTTGTAAAGAAACAAACCTGAACAATTCTGACACATAAAATGGCAGCATTAGATCCGCTCTGTTACAAGTAGGTTCTGATTTGGTTCTGTGTTATGGTACAAAAGTAAAAAAAAAAAGGGAATGAACTTTTAATCAAAAATGAGAGAAGAGAAATTAGGAGAAAAATAAATAAAAAACAATCGGTCGAAAATTATATTATTAGGTTGAAATAAATTGTCCGATGATTTTCTCTCGTTATAATATTCTGTTCATAGACCCTATAGCGTTCCTCTCTGCTTATGTGTTTTTCAGCCAGGTGGGGATACTGAATACCGGTATCAATCCCCGGACCCAAATGTTGAGGACACAGCCAGTGGAACCGTAATCTGGTTTGCATGCAGCCAGCTGCAGTCAGATACCACGAACGGACCGCAGACAAAAAAGCCTTTCAGGATGATAGCCCTTCAGGACATTAACCCTTCGGATATTAGCCCCTCAGGACATTAGCCCTTCCGCTTATTTGAATTATGGACAATTTATGTATTATAATTTAAAATATTTCTCACATTCTACTTTTGTTCATGATGCAATTTTTGCTGTTAAAATGAAAAATCACAGCTACACGTTTTCGAGTTCGTCTTCTAATATTTGTTTTTAGCACTACCAGTATTATAGTACCGGTCAAAAAGAAAAGAATGCCCGGCTCCTAAAATAACTTAGCTAAAATATTTTTTCCTGATTTGCAACTTGAACTCGGATTTGCAAAAACGAAAAAGGACATTGCTTCCTGAGACATTCTTTTCTCCCCTTTCACACTAGTCTTGTAGGCTTATTTATCCTGATTGGTTAGCTATTCCAATACTCTGGGAGTCACCACTTCCCGAATTACTAGTATATAACAATATCCAATGTATATAGTCATTGTGAAGCAATTGTGCAGTAAGATTGGTAAGTATCTTGTTTGCGCAGATTCAAAACAAAAATCGAGTGTTGCATCACGTGAGATGAGCTAATGCTGGAATTTGATTATTCGGATTGTGAAACATACATCAGTCTAGCCTGGCTATAAGATGCCTTGATATAGCGCTGATTCTGATAAAATGCGGGTGCTGTGGTGTCCCCCAAATCAATAAATGCATATTATTCCAATCCTTTTATAAGGCTGAAAATCTATAAGGTGGTTCAAATTTGGTCCCCCCACTAACAGCGTTATGGCGAGGTTAGTTAGTCACATCCATGCCTTTCTGTGTGGCGCCTTTGCATTTCGACTTGCGTATGTAGTGGTTTTGTGGTTTAGACTGTTTGGCGAGTGTCGGGGCAGGGGGGCTACAGCCCCCCCACTTTTTGAGACTGCAATGTTATGAGTCCTATCTTAGATAGCACCAGTCCAGCATTTAACATCTCCGATAAAGAGTTCAGCCCCCCCACTTTCAAACGTGCTCCGAGGCGCCTGTAGCTAATTTACTGATTTAGTTCATTTGCTTCTGTTATACCGGTATACATGGTCATTCAGCTTTTGTACATGAATTCTACGCGTTTGTAACCACAATGTAATTATTCCTACACACATTCTCGTTGTCATTCGTGGAAAGATTTATTTTGTTTAACATTCATTTTTGCCATTTAATCCTTCTTATCTGATGTCTATTACCTGATGTGTGACAATATATCTCATAAGTTTGGGTCTGTCCATAGAATTTTTTGGACTGGAATACAAAGAATCTCGTAAAATGGGAAATAGTGTCAATAATGAAACATCATGTGGAATTGAAATCATTCGAGTTTTGACGGAATATGTATTTCACCGACGCATATGTAGTTACTCCACTATATTCCACTCCGCCGTTTCTCTCTCACACAAGCGTATCCACCTGGCAAGTGCGTGATCATGGGTCGATCCCAGACAGACTCATACCAAAGACTTTAAACGTGGATCTTGTTCTTCCTCAAGGACTGGCTGATCCGGTGTCCGGGTAATAATACCGGTAATTGACTAAATATTTTGTGTAACGACTTCCAACAGGGCTTAAGGGTAATACAAATAATCTGCGGATACAGACATAATCGGTACGGTAGTAACCCGTCTGGTTTCTTCATTCATTCCCACAATGAGTCCGCTGACCAACAATGCAGTAATCTCTGTGATTATAGCCGATTTTAGACTGTTTAATTGGTATGGGTGAGTGTGACAACTGAACCAGGCATGTACATGAATTGAATGTTGTTTGTGGCCAGGAATAGTAAATGACAGATTCGATAGACATATCGGTTGATTCCATGGGTTGAGGACCTATATGCTATACGGTACCTTAATTGGTTATATTTAGTTACGCCAAGCATTATTATAGACGGATAGCCTACCAGTTATCGTGCTCATATTATCTATAAGGTGATCTTACAGTGAACGACTGTCATTGCTCACGACGGTATAAATCCATATATCTCAACAGTTTAGCATATATCCCCGATATAACCATATCTGTAGGCCGCCTTTGCTGCTGTCTTTTTTTGAAGAAGACTAATTTGTTGCGTTCCATTTTCTCAGCTGATTGTTCATGATGCCGGGTGATCGGAATTGTATACGACCTATTTCACAGGACGAGGTTCTTGACGCATATCAACTTGGACTTGAAGGTATGAATACGCTATTGCATTCGATGATAACATATATTTGATACCAATCTCACAAATTTATCCTGTCTCCTATATGAAGCCTGTTGCCATTCACATAGTTTACGGAATGAAGGAACATACGGGACGGAACGTATTAGTGAACATTGTTAATGTACAAATCGGACACCATATTAGGGGCTAATGATTGAACGTTGTTCATGTATCGATAGGACACTATATTGGGGGCTAACGATTGAACGTTGTTCATGTACCAATCGGACACCATATTGGGGGCTAACGATTGAATGTTGTTCATGTACCAATCGGACACCATATTGGGGGCTAACGATTGAACGTTGTTCATGTACCAATCGGACACCATATTGGGGGCTAACGGATGAACGTTGTTCATGTACCAATCGGACATCATATTGGGGGCTAACGATTGAACGTTATTTGTGTACCAATCGGACACTATATTGGGGGCTAACGATTGAACGTTTTTCATGTACCAATCGGACACCATATTATGGGCTAACGATTGAACGTTGTTCATGTACCAACCGGACACCATATTGGGGGCTAACGATTGAACGTTGTTCATGTACCAATCGGACACCATATTGGGGGCTAAAGATTGAACGTTGTTCATGTACCAATCGGACACCATATTGGGGGCTAACGATTGAACGTTGTTCATGTACCAATCGGACACTATATTGGGGGCTAACGATTGAACGTTGTTCATGGACCAATGGGACACGGGCCCTCGGTGGCCGAGTGGTCCAAGGCGCTTCGCTGGTGACCGCTAGCCTCACACCGCTGAACCGGCACGGGTTCGAGCCCAGCTGGTCCATGTGTGAAAGTTTGTCAGTTACTTGCCGAAGGGTGGTGGTTCCCTCCGGGTACTCCGGCTTCCTCCACCAACCAAACTGACTGTCACCATATGAGTGAAACAAACTCGAGTATAACATTAAGCCAAATTCCCTCCCTCCTCCAATGGGACACCATATTGGGGGCTAACGATTGAACGCTGTTCATGTACCAATCGGACACTATATTGGGGGCTAACGATTAAACGTTGATCATGTACCAATCGGACACTATACTGGGGACTAACGATTCAGGCTCGTACGCAGGGTGGGGGGGGGGGGTCGGAGGGGTCGTTCGAATCGGACGGAGTTCCGCTTAACAGTTCAAGAATAAAAAATATGTCATGCTAGGCTGGTGTGCAGGCCACCGCGACCGAAACGCGCTAAGCGACCGAACCCTCGCAAAGCGAAAAACTTACACACCCTGCAGGCAGGGGAGACTACCGGTATTAACAGTATGGCAATATCAGTTGTCTCCCGTAAATTTACCCTTCACATAGAATAGTCCGAAAAAAAGTTTTGGTTGATTTGTTATTTTTTGTTATTTTTTGCAATTTTAGAAAGGTTGAAAACTGAAATAATTGTTGAATGTTTCAGCTCTTCTGAACCTCTCAAATACTCTAGAATGGAGTCTTACGTTCTCAAAAAAAATCGGGGGGAGGGGTGCTCCCGGACAACCTCCCCCCCCTGCCCCTAGCAGGGCGCGCTTTTAGCGCGCATTGCTGGAATAGTCTTTGTAGTTCCACCTGACTGGGAAACGACCCCCTCGTTATGTATATATACACTTCACTATGATTGGAGTATCCGAAACAGACAAAAATTATGACGCACACTGTAAACTCTGGAAACCGCGATTTATCGTATTGTACTGTTGCACTTATGCCATGTCAATGGCCTGAGGAAATAAATGCAATCTTATATATTGAAAGGTTCACTATCATGGGCGACGGACATCAGTTTGGATATCTTCACGTACTGGTACAGAGAGGCCCCGGAGTTATTTCTCGGTTATTTGGAGGGTAACCGGCTGATTGGTGTAAGTATCGACCTAAATGTGTTTTTGATTGATTTGTTCCGTATATCAATGCCATCAACATGCTGTGTATTATCATTTCCAACAAGGGGAATATATCTACAGTCGGTTATATGGAACTGAAACTCGCCAACATAACACATTTTAGATGGTTGGGCCATATGTCATTGTATCTCTTTTCAGTTACCTCTGTATCTTAGACCTACTTTAATATTGTTTTGTCTGAAATAAAGATGTATTATGGTTATAAATAACTCCATATATAACCCCTCACATATTCTTTCGTAAAAATCAACTTCGTGTGCATTCAGAATAGCCTTTTGACAAATCTGATAATCTGATAAATCATTGGGGTACAAACATCATTGTCACATTCTATCACGACAAAAAGTACGTGAATGGAGCTTAAAATATTACAATTTTGCGTAGGACATTATAATATTTTAGGCTTCATTCACGAACTTTGTGCCTACTTTGGTATATCTGATATTTGAATGGAGCTTAAAATCTTACAATTTCGCGTGAGACATTGTAATATTTTAGACTCCATTCACGAACTTTGTACCTACTTTGGTATATTTGATATTTGAATGGAGCCTAAAATATTACAATTTCGCGTGGGACATTGTAATATTTTAAGCTCCATTCACGGACTTTGTACCTACTTTGGTATATTTGATATTGAAATGGAGCTTAAAATATTACAATTTCGCGTGGGACATTGTGATATTTTAGGCTCCATTCACGAACTTTGTACCTACTTTGGTATATTTGATATTTGAATGGAGCTTAAAATATTACAATTTCGCGTGGGACATTGTAATATCTTAGGTTCCATTCACGAACTTTGTACCTACTTTGGTATATTTGATATTTAAATGGAGCTTAAAATATCACAATTTCGCGTGATACATTGTAATATTTTAGGCTCCGAACTTTGTGCCTACTTTGGTATATTTGATATATGAATGCAGCTTAAAATATTGCAATTTCGCGTGGGACATCGTAATATTTTAGGTTCCATTCACGAACTTTGTACCTACTTTGGTATATTTAATATTTGAATGGAGCTTAAAATATTACAATTTTGCGTGGGACATTGCAATATTTTAGGCTACGTTCACGAACTTTGTACCTACTTTGGTATATTTGATATTTGAATGGAGCTTAAAATATTACAATTTCGCGTGGGACATTGTAATATTTTAGGCTCCATTCACGAACTTTGTACCTACTTTGGTATATTGGTATTTAAATGGAGCTTAAAATATTACAATTTCGCGTGGAACATTGTAATATTTTAGGCTTCATTCACGAACTTTGTACCTACTTTGGTATATTTGATATTGGAATGGAGCTTAAAATATTACAATTTCGCGTGGGACATTGTAATATTTTAGGCTCCATTCACGAACTTTGTACCTACTTTGGTATATTTGATATTTGAATGGAGCTTAAAATGTTACAATTTCGCGTGAGACATTGTAATATTTTAGGCTCCATTCACGAACTTTGTGCCTACTTTGGTATATTTGATATTTGAATGCAGCTTAAAATATTACAATTTCGCGTGGGACATCGTAATATTTTAGGCTCCGTTCACGAACTTTGTACCTACTTTGGTATATTTGATATTTGAATGGAGCTTAAAATATTACAATTTCGCGTGGGACATTGTAATATTTTAGGCTACATTACGAACTTTGTACCTACTTTGATATATTTGATATTTGAATGGAGCTTAAAATATTACAATTTCGCGTGGGACATTGTAATATTTTAGGCTCCATTCACGAACTTTGTGCCTACTTTGGTATATTTGATATTTGAATGCAGCTTAAAATATTACAATTTCGCGTGGGACATCGTAATATTTTAGGCTCCATTCACGAACTTTGTACCTACTTTGGTATATTTGATATTTGAATGGAGCTTAAAATATTACAATTTCGCGTGGGACATTGTAATATTTTAGGCTACATTCACGAACTTTGTACCTACTTTGGTATTTTGATATTTGAATGGAGCTTAAAATATTACAATTTCGCGTGGGACATTGTAATATTTTAGGCTTCATTCACGAACTTTTTACCTACTTTGGTATATTTGGTAATGAAATGGAGCTTAAATATTACAATTTCGCGTGGGACATTGTAATATTTTAGGCTCCATTCACGAACTTTGTACCTACTTTGGTATATTTGGTAATTAAATGGAGCTTAAAATATTACAATTTCGCGTAGGACATTGTAATATTTTAGGCTTCATTCACGTACTTTCTACCTACTTTGGTATATATGATATTTGAATGGAGCTTAAAATATTACAATTTTCCTTGGGACATTGTACTATTTTAGGCTCCATTCACGAACTTTGTGCCTACTTTGGTATATTTGATATTTGAATGCAGCTTAAAATATTACAATTTCGCGTGGGACATCGTAATATTTTAGGCTCCATTCACGAACTTTGTACCTACTTTGGTATATTTGATATTTGAATGGAGCTTAAAATATTACAATTTCGCGTGGGGCATTGTAATATTTTAGGCTTCATTCACGAACTTTGTACCTACTTTGGTATATTTGGTAATTAAATGAAGCTTAAAATATTACAATTTCGCGTGGGACATTGTAATATTTTAGGCTTCATTCACGTACTTTGTACCTATTTTGGTATATATGATATTTGAATGGAGCTTAAAATATTACAATTTCGCGTGGGACATTGTAATATTTTAGGCTCCATTCACGAACTTTGTGCCTTCTTTGGTATATTTGATATTTGAATGGAGCTTAAAATATACAATTTCGCGTGGGATATTGTAATATTCTAGGCTCCATTCACGTACTTTGTACACTTTGGTATATTCATTCCCACTTTCACCATATTTGAGATTTTGAGATTTCTTCCACTTTTCAAAATGAACTTATGCCCCTGCTGTCTTTTTATAGTTCATTGTGGCAACACGTTAACACGGCATATCTTTAACGGCAGAAGCCAGGAATATGCATATTCCACACGGCGGTGAGTATAAGGCTTACATTATATCCATAATTTATGCAATGTTCTTAACAATATAATATAACAATGTAATACAATACAACCTGTTTGTAAAATCGGTACAATCATGGCAAACAATATAATTACTATAGTACTCCGGAGCGACGGAAGCTCCTTGAAAATGGCGGTGAGGGATGGGACTTGGGAAGGCGATGAACTACCCAGTACTTTAGGTGAGGGTCCAATTCTGGAAGTTATGGACTCCCAGACGACCGAAGACGCGTTCTATCTGATTTCCGCCAAATAAAGTTAGAAATCATTGCGGAATTCTTACTTCTATTTTTATGGGTTTTTTAAAAACAAATCAACGTTATGGAGTAGAGATTGTAGTAATTTGTAAATAGTAATTTACAATTACAATGGTTACGACAGGGCTGTTCTACAAAAAGAACATGATAGGGGAGCCGTTTCAGGGGGGAGGAACTTCATATTTACTCATATGAGCGAAGAGCAGCAGAGAAAGCTGATATTCAGTCGTACACGCATGCGCAGTGGAGAATTCCGTCACTGTTGCGCATACGTATACAGCTTAATGTCAGCTTCCAGGTAGGCAGCTTCCGGTCACGGTTCGTCCTGTAGGTTAGACGCCACCATTAAAATTCCTTATTTATTATGTAGTAAATTTGGCCGGCACATCTCCAGAAAAACCTATTCCCAATATTTCGTTGCAACAAATGACCTACCTTGCTGACAGACTGATTTGTTCTGTCAAATTTATCGTTTTCGAACCAGCCGCCATGACAGACAACCTCGCAGAAACTGAAATTGCCTTAAAACCCCCGGGAGTACCCGACAAAAAGCTGTCACAATGTTGCTGTCTGCAGACATTGTTCTAGCTTTTTTGTATGTTTATCTTTGTCGAATAATCCAGAAAGAATTGAAATATGATACCAACCATTCCTTCCTGAGCTGAATTACAGCCAGTCCACGGACGACCTGTTTTCTGCGGTATTTCATCAATAGTGGTGTGTAACTTCTAAACAAGTCTTCAACCAGTCTGAACATGCCAAGAGTGCCTGTATCGGGCACCTCTAGGCGAGATTCTTTATTGTGAAGATACAGTCCACACACCATGTATTGATTGGTTGACTTCTAAGGTACGTCGGGGTGCCCAATAGCTCGGTGCTTTCCCACTAGATTGGCACTGATTTGTATAGTGGGTTAGAATTTGTGATTCGCGGGTGGCAGTTTCGCTTATTAAAAGCGCATGTGCAACCGGGAATGGGAGAGTTTACCGAGAACGAAAGAGATTAGAGACATCGGGGTTTCACCTACCAAGACTCCTGGTCCCGGATATGCGCCATAGGGTAGTGCAGGTAGGAGTGTATAGCCGGAAGTGAAACTCTTTACTGAGAACGAGAGGGGTGACAGACACCGGATCTTCATCCTTCGAGACTCCTGGTCCCAGGCATGTGCCTTAGGATAGTATGGGTAGGGGAGTATGGATGCGCATGCGTAACCGGAAGTGAGACTGTATACCAAGAACGAGAGGAGCGAGAGACATCGAAGTTTCGCCTAACGAGACCCTGAGCACAGTCAGGCGACATAAGGGATTGTAGGTAGGAAAATATTGATGGGCGTGCGCAACTGAAAGTGGAACGCTATTAGAGGAGTAAGAGGCATCGCGATTTGACCCAACTATACTGTAGGACTATCAATGAATTCAGGTAATGATGGATAGTGTCAGCGAGCCTTCACTCCTGTGGCGATTGGTCGTTCGATTTGCGCCATTTCGAATTAAAACGAGTTTTCTCATTGGCTCACAATTTATAGGACGAAAGGGCTTCCCTCAACAACAACCATGACAATCTGTCCCTCGGTTATACCCACCTCGACGATTTAAACTAATTTTCCTGATCATTCTTTTTTCCCCGTCTCTGAAACCAAACCTAGCATTGATAATTCTACAGCAAACCTTTACCGAGCATGAATATTCATATTAATCGGAGTTCTCTCATGGATCATCTTCTCGATTGTAAAATTGACACTAAAAGTAATTGCGCGGGTTTCCGCTAGAGAGAACAAAGAAGACTGTGCACGGGCCCGTAACTTCAACTGTGATTCGTATAAAATCATTTTGCCCTCCCCATTAACACAGGACGATAATATGAACCGGCGATAGCCGTCATAATTTGATACATATGTTCTATGTTTTCCCAGTATTCAAAGAAAGTTCAGTATGCTTAGAATAATGTATAATTTGGTAAATATTACATGAAAGTATGCCTGATATCAACAGTTCCTGAGTTAATAGATAGGAAGAGAGAATTTTACACGGACCACAGTTGAAGTCACGAGTCAGTGCGCAGACAGAACCCTCATTGTTCTCCCTAGCAGCGCCTAGCGGAGACCCACGGAAATACTTCTAGTGCGAATTTTGTATAGCTGGACATTCCTAGAGTCCAACGTACACAATCGCATGAAGAAACGCCTGATTCCGTTATCAGTGATTCTAACTAGTAATCGACTGAGTATCCATGACCATATGTAGGACCTGTCAGAACAATTTCAATCAAGAGTCATGCCTGATAATGACCTGTTCTCGTAGAAACAAGTCTCGCGGAATGTGAAGGTTATCAGAAATCCCCATAACGACGTATCTCGGTTGATACGTGGCGTAGACGACCGCGTTGTCGATATCAAAATCTACCGTGAAACACGGCAAGCGGGTCAGCCAGAAATTGGCCCTCCATCAGGGTGGTCCAATAATATAGGTTATCACCCAACGAGACTCATGAACACTGGCATGCGTCATAGTGTGGGTAATATGGATGAGCATGCGCAACCAGAAGTGGTACGCTTTACGGAGAACGAGAGGGGCGAGAGACATCGCGGCTTCACCCAACGAGAATCCTGGACCCATACACGCGCCATGGGATAGTGAACGCTTTTGCCGAGAACGAGAGAGGTGGGTGCGTCATAGGAAAGTGTGGGTAGGGCATTATGGATCTGGCTACCCTGGTTATCTGCCCCTGTACCGTGTAGAAGGCGTTCTACGGTTTTTGTTCTATTTCCCTATAATGCATATTACAGGCCCAAACTTAAAGGTTCGCTGAAATATAACTTCCAGCGAGGGGAGCACGCGCGGATCAGTGAAGTCAAGAGCAAGTTTGAGTTAACCCCCTCTTCCGTCACCCCAACTGGAGTAATGAGCATTTTGTATGTAAACGCTGTGCAGCCCGACACTCGTGGGTATGAACTGGAAGATCTTCAATAGAAACCGCTGGATGGGACATTTCACGAGAAGGAAATACAGGCCGTGGTAAAATCCACACATGAGTTCTACATCGTGGAACGCAACCTAAAACCTGAACGACGTCAGAGCAAGAAAAATGGCCAGGCTGATCGAGTTCGTTGAATTCCTGGGTCCTGTCAGAGAGAGTGAAATGGATATAATGCACAGGCGACTGTCGCGGAAACTCAAAACCCGAAAAGGACAAGTGAGTGCTGTGATTACTATCTTAGTCCACCAGTGGATCTTCCTAAACGTCTCTTACCAGATTCTTGAAAGATTCAACTCCAGCTATGCACCTCCGGTGGCAACACCCGTTCATCTGCCTCACCGCGGATCAGGCAAGATGCAAGATATTGCCCAGAAGCTTGTTCGACACGCCGACAGATGGATTGCTCCAGCCATCGCTCGCGCGTGTAATGTTAAACAGAACGGCAGTCAGCGTATGCGACGATACCCAACGTCACCTTTATGGAAGGGCTGCCACGCTGATCGTTTTGGAACCGGACATCTTGGTCATCGCCAATGATCTCATGATGGAAACCGCTGCTTGTGTGGCCCATCTGGGGCTCAGCGTCGTCTACTTTGTCCAGTAAAAACAAGAATCATCGCAACATCAGTTTGAATGCTTATTACCTGATGGTCTGTTGCAGCTGGCGAGATAAATGTACACAGGGAGCACACATTTTGCACGGGAAGCCTTTGAAGATACGATAACCCCAGAGCACAGGTATATGCTCATCGATCTGAAACAAGCCACCATCGACCATCTCCGACTGCGGACATGAATCTTTACTGGGGAAATCCAGCACGTGTACATAAAGGAAGGATAATGCACCTGGATATAGTTAAAGCCTCATGGACGTTAGGTAAATACACCAATAGTGACCCCCAGCTGGGGTGGGATATGATGGAGAGCATAATAATCTATGAGACACGGAATCCTATCTGATGTTCTCTCTCACTCTATCTCTGTATTGATGGCAGTGTACCATACGCAAGGAGGGTAGCTAAACCCAGCGTTAGCTGTGCGTGATGTCGGTTCGAGTACGGAAGCACGCATCCACGCTCCAAATACTAAAGACCCCTCCCCTACCCCGAGTTGGACCATTGTGCGTGGGGTGGACTCCGAGCTCATGCATTGTCTTTGTGGGATTGGGTATAACTGTTTAAAAGCAAACGTTTCACTGATCCCGGCTCCGAATACTATGTTGGTTAAGAATAAGGCAGGCCTCCGGACCCTGGGGCAAATGCCAGTCCCACAAGCGCTGAAGAAGAAAATCTTAGAGAAAAGCTGATTTCTGGGTGCCATCTTAGCGCGTGTGGTGGCCTCTGTCCTAGGCCCTTCACTGGATGGACTCTCGAGTCCACGAAGAAATGGACCTGGTTGAACCACGCCAAACTCTGCAATTTCCCTATCTGAAATCACCTACTATATACCGCGGAGACGTTAAAAAGACTATGTAACCACGAAGTGTGTCTACCTCACAGCAAACGGTACCAGACGTACCACCATCAGCCCCGCAGTGGGTCGAAGAGGATGTCATGAAAAGCATACTCACCTCGTTCCAGAGTAGGAGATGCTTGTTGCTGGAGAGGTTGAAAGACAGTCTGAATATGTCCTGGAACGAGAAAGGGAATTCCTGGTCCAGAACCGAGTGGTTCCCGGTACCAACATAATGGATTTTTAAAATAAAATCAAAGGTCAATGTAGGTCGCAGGTTTCCCCATAAGTTTGGCAGGCTTTTTGCACAAGGATTGAAAGACATGCACGACCCATTAGAAGTGCTGCTGAATCCTCATCGATGCAGCAGTACAAGACTCCCGAACCCTGGGACGAGTACATGTAAGCAGAGGATGTGGTGAGAGAAGGCTCAGTTTTACTTCACACTGCGCAGTAATAGTTCGGCCGAGGTGTTTCCAAACAACACCTTAGCGCATTACGTGACACATGCAGCTGCATGCAGATATGCAATACCCATCGACATGGTACAACGTTCAGAACACGGTGTGGTACGAAATCGCGTAAGGGGACAACACCTATAACTGCGTTCTCTTGAAGGCCAGAATCATACCGCCAAACTATTCACCCAGGCTTTGTACGATCCCATCCAGGGCAGGACTTAAAAGGAGGCAAAACTATCTACTTGCATATGGAGTAAGATGACTGGAACCACAAGCTCCAGATTATTTTCAAGCCCAATGTGATTGTACGCTTCAGAAGACGTTCATGGAGCCGTGTGCACTGGACTCGGATATCTATATGGCACCCGTGTACCGACTCTACGTCTATTCGGATGTAATGTATGGCCACATTGTCGGCGATATCGATACTACCCTGCTACGTGTCTGTCCAGTGCAAGAGGAGCACGAAGTTCAAGTCACACAAGCTTTAACCAGGTGCTCTGTCTAGCGGTTCTACAGACCGTCAGTACCATCACCATCGACATAAGGAACGACACCGGATAACCGATGACCTTCCAAGTTGGGATTGCACTTTTGATTGATCAGTATATTTTACTTAACCAGGGAAAGGAATTAGCGAACAGACAGAGCCTATTTAAGCGCCTCTTCTGATAGACATATTACACATACAGATACAAAAGCAAGATGACAGACGGGATTAGAAACAATGATAAACATAACAATTAACATGAGGATGTGCTAATTAATGGGCTTCACAACTTCTCACACTCTCCCCGCTCATAGCTGATGTCTGTCATAGCTGCTTCCTTCAGATGATTTATGAGGGCGGAGAAATCTTATCGGTAATTAATTTCTGTGTTTTTTTTTTTCAGAGAGTGTTTGTGTACAGTGTGTATGTGTCGACCAATATCGGAGGCGTGAGGTGAGATTTCAATTTTATTTTCGATGCCAAAGATACAACTACATAGTTTTGACCTTGTAAACATTATTAAGTTTATAAACAATGTATTTTGGACTGAAAAACTTACCAAACTGTTACTCTCTCAAAAGTAGTATGCATATTAGAATCAAACGTATTGATGGAAGCAACATCTTAACTGTCTTTGGCTGGGATTTACGCTCCTTAGATCAGTGTGGGCCAGACGTTCCTAGCTCTCCTTGTTCCCCAGAAGAGAACAGTGGTAGTATTTGAAATATCGAAGATGTAAATATAGATTGTGATGCAGTGGGGTTACATGAATGCTTTATAGGTGACATACCGTACCCAGTGTTGTGAATGTGTATGATTGAGAAGTAATACTTTTATCCATATTTTGTTCTAGGGGATTGGTTCTCTGTTGTTGTCTAGTTTGGTGACCATACTCCGGCAGAGTCAGGTTGGTGTTCGGCGTATACTGCTCCTCACACGTTCCTCATTGATTCCTTTGTTTACCAGAGCTGGATTTACCTTGAGCAGGAAAACAGATTTCACATATGGTAATTACTCACTATTTCACATGGTAATTACTCACTATTTCACATATGTTAATTGCTCGCTATTTCACATATGGTAATTACTCACTATTTCACATATGGTAATTGCTCACTATTTCACATATGGTAATTACTCACTATTTCACATATGGTAATTGCCCACTATTTCAATTAATCTCTCTTCTTCAGCACATTTTTGGTCAACGGCTGTTTTGGATTTAGCAGAAGAGGGGAGTTTGGATGAGAGTTTTGGGGTATAGATTAATCATTCTGGCTCCCAACGGACCATGTAAAATGTGGCGCTCTCGCGGTGTAGACTAGGATTGGCGTAGTTCTTGTTGGAAATAACGTGGTTCGTGACGTCATAAGTAGTTAAGAAAGCACCGACTCGCTCGAATTCACACTTGAGACATGTCCACCCTATGGACTAACCCTTAGGAGTGGAAGTGCTGTCGTGAATGAGCTGTCGTGAACAGGGTCCTGGGCCAGTGATACACACATGTGCACTGAAGTAGTAGTAGAGATAGGGCATTTTCGTTGTGGGTGGATGGACCTTCGGTGTCTATACGGAAAGTAGGATACCCCGGTAATTATGTCTGATGGCTGGTAAGCATGTGTAAACGTCTAGCTAAATGCTTGAACACCCTGGAGAAATAGACTGACAATAAGCATCACTTGGGAGAGGATATGGGTCTACCACCGTCAGAGGTCCTGAAAATTGCGGTGAAAATGCGCAAACAGCTGTTCCAGAACATGATGCCGTTGCAGTATCCTGGCCTGCCCGAAGACGCTAGGACAAACAGACAAGAGCGACCATGGCCGAAGATTGGCACCAAATGGCGGTTTCTGATTGGATAGGACCAGCCGAGTATACGTCTAACGGTCAAGAGCGAACGTGAGTGAAGACAGACGCAACACCAAATGGCGGTTTCTAATTGGACAATAGCAGCCGATGATGCGTCCAATACACGGACAGTAGCATACTGGAATTATAAACACACACAACGCGGCTCCCTCAGCTTGGATATTATGTAAATTTGGGAGAATAAAATGTTTAACACACAATGTGCTTGTTTTTTTTATCTTCCTTTCCTCTGGATGCGTCAAAACGCAGTGGGAACTGATTGGTGGAGAGGAAAACGTATGGAGTTCCAGTAGAGGTAGGACGTTAAAGCGTAACGACGGGCGTTAACGTGTTACGATAGGGCGCCCAGGCGTTACCATAGGACGTTAGGACTCTAAGATAGGACTTTACGGCACTGAGACGGGCGTTAAGATGGGACGTCAAGGTGTTGAGACGGGCGTTGAGCGTTAAATCGTAACGACTGGCGTCGAGGCGTGACGATAGGTGCTGATGGGCGTCACTGCATTTTGATGAATTAGTGATCATTCCTTGGGATATGTATGGGATATCTTCTAGGCTATTTCACTAGGGCGTTTACTTAGGCGTTGCCGGGCGTTAGCACACGTTTACCAGACACCAGACCTACATACCGTAAGCCTTTCTGTATAGCTAACGAGGGTCCATCAGCTCACATCGAAATGCCCTATCGCTACTACTCCTCCAGTGCGCATGCCTGTATCACTGGCCCGGGACCCTGTACACAACGAGAGGTCATTCACCTCCGCATGCCCATTCCTAACGTTAAGTGTATAGCGTAGACACGTCCCAAGTGCGCATTCGAGCGACTCTGTGTTTTCCCTACTATTAAAGACGTCATCTCTCCAAAAACAATTACGCCAATCCTAGTTTGCACCGCGAGAGGTCCACACTCTATATGGACAGCTTACTCATCTTTTCCCCAAGACTCTAAACCAAACGCCGTTTTCTACCATGTCCAGACTGTGCATTCGCGTAATGAAGGCACCAATAAGAACCACACCAGTCTGAGTATGTCCCACGAGTGCTTTATGATGAGACCTTGTACGACCACTTCAGACCAAGGATAGCTCACTTAGACTTCAAA
>JAVTVY010031883.1:0-13196 GCA_036873755.1 Hanleya hanleyi
CCCCCTCCCCCCTTGACTGGAGGGATTTTATCGGACTTCTGCAGTACGGAACGCTATTTGTTGCATACATTCGCTTATCGTGGCAGTCCGTATAATTTGTCAATTTTTGTGTTTGGTTTCGTGAGAGAGGACGATATTGGTTTTCATCAGTGCAAAACTCCCGCCCCCCGACCCGCACCACACCTCGCGAGGCCAAATCCTCAGCGTGTGCGGCGAACGCAAGCCAACAGCTCAGCAGTTTTACCGGACAGGCCAATGAATCGCATGTTATTTTCACTCGATTCATACGCTCGACTCTTCAAAATGGACTTGAAGAAGACGTTATGCGGGAACTGAAATCAATTTCTTGAAACTGCTGATATCTCTCGTGTGCGCCGGGCTTACCACCAGGAAGAGCCAGGAAACATGTGTGTATGTGCCGTTGGCCGAAATCATTTCATCCACGTGGTATACTGAACACCGGATTTACCGATGGAAATATCTGTGAATTTCGAAAAAATATATATGGAAATGAGATTGGTGATGATACCCATATTTTTTTAGCATACGAATGCATCGTGATGAAGGCTTCATGGTGTGTTATACCCACCTAGGAAAAGAACAGCCCCAGATCATCTGGACTAAACTCTTTTATCAGGTAAGCTAGACTTTAGTACTATACTTGCGTTGAAACCCATGCAGACAACCTATTCAAATTTCAATGCATTGGCAACATAGCGTCGCACGAAATATACGCGCCCCTGTTGACCAGGATTTTTTTATACTCCCACAACAACAGACAATTTGAAGACAATTTTCTAGCGGGGTGTTTTCTTGAACATAATTGCTGTAATATACTCTTCTTTTTGTGGACGCTAAATATAGGGGAGAAAATGGCAACATTGTGACCAAACCATAACAGTTGACAGCTGTAAAAATAGATACCGTGGCATAAATTAGAGAGAGCATTTCAGTACACCTCAAAAAAATGAAACCTGGACGGGTATCCTTCATCTCGAGGGACGCAAGTTCGATTCTTGCTTTCATTATGTGAGTATGTGTTGGACATGTGATCTTTAAATTTTATTATCATCAATACACCTAAACGGTATAGTTCAACCCCACCCCCAGCCCAACCGATGCCCCTTCATGAATGCTTCACATTGATACCTCACTCGACCCCACTGGACCAGTAGTCAATCCCCTAGCTCCAAAAAGGCTATTTCCATACACTTCGGCCACCGCGCATGCGCAGAATGCCGATACTTCAACTCCACACCCAGCCCATCAGATGCCCCTTCATGAATGCTTCACTTTGATACCTCACTCGACCCCATCGGTCCATTAGTGGCTCCCCTAGCTCCAAACCGGCTATTTCCATACCCTTGGGTCACCGCGCATGCGCAGAATGACCCTAATTCAACCCCACACCCAGTCCATCAGATGCTCCTTCACCTAAGCTTCAATTTGATACCTCTCTCGACCCACTACCTCCAAAAAAAAAAAAAAAAAATTTTAGCTCCTTCAGGAGTGTATAATACACTCTAAAAATTTTTTTTTTTTTTGGAGTGTTAATAGTGGGGTCAGCCAAGTGAATTTTTTTTTTTTACTATTAAAAAAAGGAAAAAAAAGAAAATCATACCCTTCGGCCACCGCGCATGCGCAGAATGCCGATATTTCAACCCCACACCCAGCCCATCAGATGCCCCTTCACGAATGCTTCACATCGATACCTCACTCGACCCCATTGGTCCATTAGGGGCTTCCCTAGCTCCAAAACGTCTATTTCCATACACTTGGGCCTCCGCGCATGCGCAGAATGCCGATAGTTCAACCCCGCGCCCAGCCCATCAGATGCCCCTTCACATATGCTTCACTTTGATACCTCACTCGACCCCATCGGTCCACTAGGGGCTACCCTAGTTCCAAAAAGGCTATTTTCATACCCTTCGGCCACCGCGCATGCGCAGAAGGCCGATATGTCAACCCCTCACCCAGCCCATTAGATGCCCCTTCACGAATGCTTCACTTTGATACCTCACTCGACCCCATCGGTCCATTAGTGGCTCCCCTAGCTCCAAACCGGCTATTTCCATACCCTTGGGTCACCGCGCATGCGCAGAATGCCGATATTTCAACCCCACGCCCAGTCCATCAGATGCTCCTTCACGAATGCTTCACTTTGATACCTCATACGACTCCATTGGCCCATTAGGGACTCCCCTAGCTCCAACACGGCTATTTCCACCCTTCGGCCACCGCGCATGCGCAGAATGCCGATATTTCAACCCCACACCCAGCCCATTAGATGCCCCTTCATGAATGCTTCACATTGATACCTCACTCGACCCCACTGGACCAGTAGTCAATCCCCTAGCTCCAAAAGGCTATTTTCATAACCTTCGGCCACCGCGCATGCGTACAATGCCGATATTTCAATCCCACACCCAGCCCATTAGATGCCCCCTCACCTAAGCTTCACTTTGATACCTCACTCGACCCCATCGGACCATTTTATCTAGGGACTACTTTTTCTCCGCGGAAGCTTTTTCCCGAGACCGAATCACCGCCAGACATGACTGCATCACCGCGGATGAATACATTCTTGCACCCACTCACACCATCCACACATTGCCGCCATCTTGTACCCAGCACCCACCACCCACACATAGGCCGCCATCTTGTACCCAGCACCCACCACCCACACATAGGCCGCCATCTTGTACCCAGCACCCACCACCCACACATTAGGCCGCCATCTTGTACCCAGCACCCACCACCCGCATATTAGGCCGCCATCTTGTACCCAGCACCCACCACCCACACATTAGGCCGCCATCTTGTACCCAGCACCCACCACCCACACATTAGGCCGCCATCTTGTACCCAGCACCCACCACCCACACATTAGGCCGCCATCTTGTACCCAGCACCCACCACCCACACGCCGCCATCTTGTACCCAGCACCCACCACCCACACATTAGGCCGCCATCTTGTACCCAGCACCCACCACCCACACATTAGGCCGCCATCTTGTACCCAGCACCCACCACCCACACATTAGGCCGCCATCTTGTACCCAGCACCCACCACCCACACATTAGGCCGCCATCTTGTACCCAGCACCCACCACCCACACATTAGGCCGCCATCTTGTACCCAGCACCCACCACCCACACATTAGGCCGCCATCTTGTACCCAGCACCCACCACCCACACATTAGGCCGCCATCTTGTACCCAGCACCCACCACCCACACATTAGGCCGCCATCTTGTACCCAGCACCCACCACCCACACACACACACACGCATGCGCACACCGCCCCAATACCGCCCCAATTTTTTTCTGCGCATGCGCAGTGAGGCGCTATTTGTTCAATTTAGCCTTTGTATACTACTCGCGTCCATAATCCAAAGACCTATTCCATATTCCATATAACAGCATTAGCACCAAATTCAAAAAGACAATCATATAGTATACATAAACATATACTAATACTGTTATATGGAATATGGAATAGGTCTTTGGATTATGGACGCGGATATTCTTTAATGGACGACGGCTGAATTATGAATGACGGACCAGACGCTTGTAATTATATAATGTTACTTCTGTTGAGGACCTTATCGAATATTTTAATTCATTAATAACATCACTGTTCACTGATATATTGAAGTCGACAACATTTTTCAGTTGTTTTACATACAACGGATAGCAATCATGTGCGCTTATCTATTTTAATTTAACAAAATCGTTGTGAAATTCGATGATATCACATACAAATGTCATATATTACAATGGGTACAAAGTGTGCCCCCCCCCTCCCCCTTGGAAGAAATATATCTGTTGTCTTATGAATATAAAAATATGCAAAGCAGAATGCATGTCAATGCCCATCTCTTCTGGTGCACCAGATCACGTTTTTGCTTGGGATAATCCACCGGGTCACTCGATGACATTGAAGAAAATCATCGACTGTCCAAATTTAACATAATATAAGGAGAACGACTCTCTCTCATCAACTCTACGAGAAGAGATACAATTACAATATTCAGGAAGGACCCGCATATCGGAGATTATTATACCTCATGTAAATTCGTAATGTTTTCATTGGTTGACAGTCTGTCACGTGTCATTCTACAAATCGTGATGTTCAGTGATGATGCAGTCATATCTTGCCTTACCGTTGAATAAATGGCATGTACCACGGCAGAGCGTTGAACATGACATTTATTCCACGGCGACATCTGTCGACTAAGAGTTGCCTCCCATAGTGCCCGCCAGCATATCCCCCGAAACGAAGATTGATGTGTGTATGTCGGCCTGATGTGCATACGTCGGCCCGTTGGTGATAGAAATTAGTGAATGTGATTTGGTAATTGACTGAAATAAATTTGGCATCTTTTCAAAAGGTACGGTACGTAAGATCACCGAGAACGTTACTCTTCCAAATTATGCGATTGAGTCGACAAACAAGCCGATGTCGAACAATTGATCTTGACACGGCTTTTTGAAATCAAGAACGGTCGCGCAGTGTTGAACACAATATGCTTATTTCACCGTACCATCCGCATTCACATAATTATAAAGTCCCATTTTATTCAAATATGACATTCGGTATAATGAAACAACTATTGCATATTATAGAGTGGGACATCACGATTTGTCAGCTCTCGACAAGTGATGTACAACTCGCGCTGTGCGCTCGTTGTACACACATGTCTTGAGCTGACAAATCGTGATGTCCCACTCTATAACATGCAATAATTGTATAATATTTATCTCGCATAGTAGCATTTACTAGCCCATGTGACGATTTCAATTGATGTGCCAAACATTAATGGTTCGACAACAAGTAAGCATCTCCCCTCCAAATTGCTCAACTACGGTGTTATTATACATATCTCACATGTCGAATTGATATCTTTGGTCGTACCCTTCCTAGTTTGTGTCTTATTCCTCTCAACCCGGCGATACGGTCCATATGAACAATCCTCGAGTTGTTCATATGAACATGCAGTCACAATCAAAGCATGGTTCAAATACAGTATACTCTGGAAGACTCTGAATTCATTTGGGAAACAGAATAGTGGTCAATGATTAGGATTTGACGAGAGAAATATCGTGATCTCTCGCCGGTATATTTGAAAACTGCTTCTTTGCGAGGAAGTAGTTCTTCTTTGGTATGTTTCATTCATTTTACGACTGCTTGGATCAAAGCGCGACTGAGATACATCATTCTCTAGATAACGACTTTACAACAAAAATCAAATGAATTAAGAATATTGATCAGCGATACGGATTTGATGTTTTTGGATCATCATGATGTCTTGCCGGTATCATAGAAACTGGGTTTTTTTAATGTGGTGGTAATGCTGGTTATGGAATAAAATTTGAACGACGGCTGAATATCGAATGACGAACTGGAGGCTTGTATTTTGATGCTAATAGGATTGTATCGTGTATGGCTGGCTAATGGATGCTGAATATGACGCTTGCATTTTGGGATAGTTCGAATGCTATGTATTCACGGTAAACCAATGAATAGTCACAGTTCAGGAGTGGTATATAGATCACATTATATACTCTAGATAAAGTCTTCGTTTGGTGATTCGTTTATCAATGATTTGGATTAGAAGATAGGAACATCATGGTGTCTTGCCGGCATCATTGAGAGCTAAAACTATTATTACTCTTTTTTTTTATTTTGTCCTTTTGATTTTTATGATAGTTGTGTTACGTGAGAAAGGTCATGATTTGTTCTCCTTGAACTGCATAAATATAAGTCACAGTTGCTACAATAAAAAGCGATTTCTGTTTATCAAATGCATGTCGTTTAATTTGCTCAAATGGGAAGGTACCAAACTAACCGAAAGACATGTTTTGGGATTTTTTGTGTATTGCAACACAGAGCGTTATTTATATCCGATTGCTTCATAAAATTTCATTGTATTGGCCTTATATTTCTCGAGTAATTTCGAATTTGAATATGTTATCCTCAGCTTTAATGAGTTTTGTATTCTTTTCAGGAGTGCCCCTTGATGGCTGCGATTTGAAGAATGACATTCGGTTCCTGAGATCGGAAACAATTTCAATGTGTAAATTTTGCCCACTTTTATTTAAATAATTTGAAGAAAGGCGAGAAGAAGTGTCCCTCGTAATTTCGCCTCCAGTGCCGGAGAAGGGAGTAACTGATTGTAGCAGACAACAATTGTCAGCGAGATAATAGAAAAGGGCGGGATCTCGTGCGGATCTCGTCCATGTTTCGGTAACGAAGTTTACGGTCCCGTAATTGCCTTGAATTTCGCTACGACATTCTGATGTTAGCCTCATTTTCTGGCATTTGCTTTCAAATTTGGGGACAAATGAGTTATACTCGCCAGTACAGCGACGGATTAGCCCCCATGTTCGCTCGATTGATGCTTCATAGTCCTAATAAACATACTCACAAACGTTAAGCCATTGTGTCTGCCGGTTTGTCGAGTTAACGAGTTGGCGGAGGAATTTCACGATGTTTTGGGTGCGGGTATTCGCCTCGGGGCATCATTTGGTCGCTACTGTCTACCAAAACTTAGTTACTTTGCTGATAGGTCGTAATCTGCCCGCTTATTTTCCATAAATGATTTTCCTAACGAGAAAAATTTCGTTACCTCTTCGGTTCTCGTGTGAGGTAATATTATTGCTCCGCCGTTCGGAAGTGTAACGGAATGTTAAACTATAAGATTAGCTCCAAGTTTCTTTGCGATCATAGTAGTAGGGAAAGGTTAAATTGAGTCCTATTGACCTTTGACCTCAGAAATTTGCATATGACGTCACTTCCGGTTGGGGTGAATGAGGCGTGACCTTTGGACATGTCTAGACTTGTTTGTTATGTACTGGGGTTTTTCCCCACAATGGCATGCCGCCATTTTGGAGCCGCCATGTTGGAGCCGCCATCTAGTGTCGAAAACTGCACCCTGTATGGACGCACCCGAAAAGACACGAAGGTGAGCGACATTGTGGAAAAACCCCACAGACAGGTTAGTACATGCATTCCTATGATGTTCACAGGTTACGCCCATTCACGAAGGGCCGTCACAGGACGTAGTAGAAAAAAGCGCATTTCTAACCTTATTGACCTTATGGCGCAAGCGAGTATAACAAGTGCCACGCACGGTGTATAAAACCCTACCCAATAGGTACACTATAAAGCCACCTCTCTAACCGTTCGCTTTTCATTCCCCACCATGGCAGCGAGCGGAACAGAGCTTGCGTTATTCCAACTGACGTCCGACGTCTACCTCATCGTCAATGACGATCACCTGGAGCTGGTCCAAGACGCACCGCAGAAGGTGAAGATTTTGTTATCGCTATCAGGCTGGACTCTATTGACACGATTGTTACAGGGAAAAGACCCCGAAAGGGATTTCATGCACGTGGAAGTCGGCGTGCACATACGCACTGCTGGAGAGGATTCCCTTTTCCCCCGGTTGGAACAGAGTGGAGGTACCTATATCACACTCTGTCCACCCTTATGGACGGCACTGAAAGATGTACTCCCCGAGGTGGATGACTTACTACACCGCGAGGTGAAAGAAGGGACTGTGGCTACCCGGAGGCTTACACCTGGCTGCACCCTATTGTTGTACCCCAAACGAGTGGACCTCATCGATAGCGGACTTAGGTGTTGGTGTACGACTGAACCCAAATCGCACGTCTCTTTGTCACCGGAAGGATGGACTACCTTGAAACGGGTGTTGTTGGGTGACCTGCACGATGATAGCATTCACCTGTGTGACAGACGTCTACATTTTCTGCGGTCCCTTTTCCGCTCGACTCCTCTGTCTGAACGACGGTGGTTTTACCCTGGACCCCGATCTATGGACGGCTTTGGAACAAGTAGTCCCCATTGTCGATAAGGTACTATCTCTATAGGAGCCACATAACCCATCAGAATAGTACGTATCACGGACTACACCCGTAGAGCTACATCTAGGCGCGCATGTGTGACATGGTCTATAAAACACGTCCCTCTGGATCTCACACCTTCATTGCTACGGTTGCAGAGCCAGCCCTATGCGACTCGCATTTTACAGCATGCCACCGTGGTTAATTCACTCACGGGTTACCGAGCAGTGGTCCGGTCCATGTTTGCAGATGGCGACGACAACGAGGGGCGACGCCAGATCCTGAACGAGTTCACAGAAGCGGTCCTCGACAGAGTGCACTCGATGGAGAGGTGTGCCATCACTCACCACTACTGGACTATGACAGCCATCCTTGATGCTCGGGCTATGGACCACGAGCGCTCACGCCGGAACCAGCGACGGCTGGTTGGCCTAGTCATGGTCTGTGCCCTATTGACCCTGGCGCTGTGGCATTGACAGTGGGACCTGACTATAAATACGAGGGTCAGACAGAGTGTGTGTTTCACCGTTCGTCATTGGAGCAAGCATGTCACCAGTCCTACGAGCCATCCTTCCCCTTACACCCCGGGTGGGGTTACACGTCTATGAAGATAAAGTCACCCTCGTGGAAGACCGTGGAGATGTTTGCTGGTCGCCCGCTGAGACCGTATCGAATACGGTTACGGTACACCGTGACGGCTGGACCAAATTTAAACGGGTGTTGAGCGGCGAGCTCGATGGACACCTCATCCACATAGACAATGCCATCTACGTATACCGTGGACCCTTCTTCCCACGCCTGGGCCGCTACCAAGACCCTACGCGAAGCTTCACCCTAGACCCCGATCTGTGGATAGCCTTCGAGAAAGTGGTGCCTATCGTGGACCAGCTGTTTACACCGGACGAGCGGTCATCAGACGAGTTGGAGTGGGCTGGTGGCCTGAGAGAAGCAGCGGCAGAACCCAATGAACAAATGTCTAGCCATGAACCAGACGACGATGCCATTGATTACCCGGCTAGACTCAGTCAGCCCAGTGACATGACCACCTGATCCTTTAATCTCACGGGGTTCTCCCTATAAATACGAGAGACAGTCAAATCTGGTACCATTCACGTACTGACCATGACGGAGCATATAATACTGGCGTATCTCAGCTTGACCCCCGAGGTATTCCTGCACGTGTATGCGGATACGGTCGATATCATGGAGGAGGTGGGAGACATCTGTGATGCGGACCCTACACAACCGTGCCCGGCTCACATTCGTCTGTCCCGGGAGGGCTGGACCAAATTCAAACGGGTGTTGTCTGGTGAACTGGACGGCAGTAGTATATACTGAGTAGAATCTATAGTAATGCGATACCCTTGATCTAATTACCCCAGGGGGGCAGTTAGAGGGATCAAATTACGGTCGTAATGTGATATGGGGTATTGAGAAAGTTTTGTACTAATAATATGATGAAATATGAAACTCGTATTCGAATTATGAGAGCCGATACGACAGGGGGTATAAATTGTTTTGTGCTAAACTGTAAACATGAATATTCATAGGATTGACGTCACACAGTCGAGTCTGGACCTGCACGTATTTAGTAGCTAACCGAATAAGGTCACACATCTGCTCGTTTGCGGGGTTTGACATGTTTGGTTCTGTACTAAGACAAATACATGAATATTAAAACAGACTGAAGTCACGCAGACGTGTCCAGGCATAAAAATGTTACATCAAATACGGAAATAAACATGCTGGGTTTTCCCTGACGTCTTTATATATATATATATGTAATTTAAGGTTTATCCAGTAGAAACAGTATACATCATGGATGTCATGTACAAGGTAGCTTTGAGTGTATATAGAAAGCATGCGTATTTTTACCTCTGACGTCACAGACATGTTCGAACTTGAAACTGGTTTCCCCGACATTGGCACATATGGCTATTTCTAGCGCTGACGGATTAGACATGTTCGAACGCGTGGAAAATAGTTTAACACCACTCCAGTCTTCAGCTATTTAAGAGAAACCTTCTCTTTCGTTGGCAGTCCATTATCTGACATTCTAGCTTCACCTTGTCGACGAGATCGAAAATCATGTATGATTTAGCGAGTGATGTCTTTGTCAAATGCTCGATAGAATCCAACCATGAAAATTACGTGGATTTTGTAGAGAATGTGACGGTGGCGGACTGTGATCCAAATCAGGCACCCAAGTTCCTCCGTCTAACAGTCGAAGGATGGGGAAAACTCAAAGACTGCATAAACACTATGGAAGAAAGTATATCGAACAATACGGCTACTTCAGTACCCATACGCCTATCAGAAGATGTGTACTTGAGCTACAGTTTCTACCAGGGCAAAGGACGTATCCACCTCCGTCGTTGGAAAGTGTGTGAAAAGTCTCCAGATAAACTCTATCCAACGAAAATTGGATTTTGTCTCGACCCTGACATGTGGACAAATTTGAAGACTTACATCCCCGGCATTGACAAAACACTCGCAAAAGGGGAACCACCACGCACCCCGTTTGACTTCAGCGCCAACAGCAATGTGTTATTTCTGCACGAGACTTTTCTGGACTGCTACTGTGAAGCCGTAAGGGACATCATAGGGTCTCTGATTCAGCAATTCTGTATGGGGTGTTCTGTAGACCATCCTAGTCAACGAAGACACAGTTGCCTTATGCTTCCGTACAGCGATCACGTCTTTGACTTTCTCGAATTGGCCCTTGAACGGGCGGACGGGGACGGAATCCTGGCCGATTTCAAATCCCGTGTTGAAAAGGCGGGACCACAATCCAGTACCCCTATCTACATGCTGAAATACGAGTCTAAGGAATGGCGAGATGGACTTCTTCGAAACCAGGAGTGGAAACAGGAGCTTGCAAACAAGTTGAACTTTTCAGCTGCCGAATGACAATAAGGAAACTGCTTTTCTTACATGACACATTTACATGTACTTTTTAAACAATGTAAGTCATATCTGTTCAATGTATATCCTTTCAATGTATGTTTATTAAACCGTTTAATCACTCACGAAAGACTTTTACCGCTCTTTTAGTCTCCACATGTTACTTAATCGGGTCATTACAGCGTTTGCAGTGGGTAGAGGAGGACATGCATTCGAGAGTTAAATCTTTGCTGAAGAAACTTTATTATGATCCTTCTGGAGGCGCTGCCTTTAGTGGTGTAAATACCTTATACAAAGCTGCTCGCTCTAAACAGCGGGGTATCACTTACAAGCAAATTCGTGAATGGTTACAAGAGCAAGATACTTACACACTTCATCGAGCTGCTCGGAAAACATTTCCCAGAAACCGAGTAATTGTAAGGGGCATAGATCAGCAATGGCAAGCCGATTTAGTAGACCTTCCGTCCCTGAGCAAAGAAAATGATAACAGTAGATATCTTCTCACCTGTATAGATGTTTTCTCCAAGTACGCTTGGGCTATACCTCTCGAGCGAAAAACGGGAGAAAACTTGGTTAAGGCATTCAAGAACATATTCAAGAGCGGTCGAAAGCCGGCTACCTTGCAAACAGACGAAGGCACAGAATTTCTGAACGCGAAGGTTCAAAAATTTCTTAAATTTGAAGGTGTCCACTTTTTCCACGCCTTCAATCAAACCCACGCCTCCGTTATTGAGCGTTTTAATAGAACCCTCAAAGGACATCAGTATAAGTATTTCACGGCTAAGAATACTCGTCGGTATATCGATGTCTTGCCGAAGTTGATGCAGGGGTATAATCGTGCATTTCACCGGAGTATTGGCATTACAAGCGTCTAGTCCGTCATTCATAATCCAGCCGTCGTCCATTAGAGAATATCCGCGTCCATAATCCAAAGACCTATTCCATTTTCCATATAACAGTATTAGCACCAAATTCAAAAAGACAATCATAGTATACAAAAACATAGACTTGTTTCCTGCAAGAGAGAAGCGGTCAACAGTTTTCAATGATGCCGGCAAGACAGGTCAACAGGTCAACGCAGAGAATGAGCATATTGTGCGGCGAACATTATACGGAAAAGGGGAAACTGCACAATCACGAAAGTTAAAATTTGAACAAGGACAGAGGGTCAGAATAAGCAAAATTAAAATGCGCTTTGAAAAGGGGTATATGCCGAACTGGACGGAAGAAATCTTTATCATCAAAAGAGTTATTCACCGAACCCCTGTCGTTTACAAGTTAGAAGATCTTAATGGGGAAGACATTTTGGGGACTTTCTACGATTACGAACTTCAACTGGTGACGAAGGGTAAAGATTACAAGCGTCTAGTCCGTCATTCATAATCCAGCCGTCGTCCATTAGAGAATATCCGCGTCCATAATCCAAAGACCTATTCCATTTCCATATAACAGTATTAGCACCAAATTCAAAAAGACAAAGTATACATAAACATAGGCTTGTTTCCTGCAAGAGAGAAGCGGTCAACAGTTTTCAATGATGCCGGCAAGACATCATGATGTTCCAAAATATCAAATCCGTATCGCTGATCAGTATTCTTAATCCATAATATTCGTTATAGAGTCGTCATCTAAAAATGATGTGCCTCAGCCACGCTTTGATTGTGACTGTTCATATGAGTACCATGAGGATCTTGAAGTACATGGGCTCATACGGCCCCTAGCCCCGGGTTAAGCGGAATTAGACACATGTTACGAAACGTAGCGCCATAGATCTTGCACGCTACGTTCGTATTTTGCTATCAGCATGCGATATGTATCGCCAAATTTGAGAAACTTTGAGTGGATTATCAAATTAGCCTATTATCAGATTGAAAAAGTTCTACAGACAAAGAAACGAGGAGGGAAGATGTCCTACTTAGTGAAATGGAAGGCTGGCCGTCTTCCTTAAACTCTTGGGTCACCGCTTCACAGATGAAAAGGTTATAATGAATTGTTACATCCGTGTAATATTCAGTCGACTCTAACATATGATCAGTGATGGACGCAGAAAGGAGAAAACTCATAGCCAGCAAGGGGCTGCCGTCGTTACTTTCGTCGCCTTTTGTGTCATAACTAGCGTCTTCAGTGGGCTGTACGCTAATTTTTCGCGAGGGTGGGTGAACATTAATTCTAATGAAACCAACTCCAGGACGGGGGTAAAAGGCTTGAACGGTACACAATGCCCACCTTTCGCGCAGATCCCTCTTGGTAGTAAAGTCCGAGCTAGCACCTGTGTGTACGAAGGACGTGTAATTGTAGACATTCGTCAATTTCTCAACAACAAAGCTACTATAAAAGGAATATGGCTGGAATCGGAGCAGTGGGAGGAATTTAAAAGAAAATTCACTTTGATAGATCAACTGGTCAGGGGGATTCATCAGTC
>JAVTVY010031884.1:0-11946 GCA_036873755.1 Hanleya hanleyi
ATGCCTATGATAGGGGTGGTCATTTTTTTCTTGTGGATTTTACTATGGGTTGTGGGATCTTGTTGTCTTCATTTCGTCATGTAGAACACGATCGGAGGAGTCCCGGAGTTAGACGGTGAATTTTTTTTAAAAGTTCGTGGAAGTCTGGAGTGGGGTGGACAGGTCCATACTGGCTCAGTGGAGAATGTTGATCCTACTGGGAAACCCACTCCTAGACATTTGTGGTATGGGTTGTGGCATCTTGTTTTCTCGTCTCGAGCTGTAGAACACGATGAGCTACGCATGCGCATTGGGCAAGTAGCGCTGGGGTGGGTGTTTTGGGGTCGAGGTGGACCCATAGTGATCCGATTGGGTCGTATGAGGTCCTATTTTGAAGATCTCGTGGAGGAGCATCCGCCTGGACTAATGTATCGTCCGTTTTCACCATTCTGCGCATGCGCAGTCTGGCCGTATAACGAAAACAGGCATTTTGGGGCTGTGAACGAAGGTGTTTAGGGTAGACATGGACCATCCGTGGTGGGTGTCATCTTGTAGCTCTCTGCATGTAGACGACGAATGGTGTGGTTTTTGTTGGAAGTCGCATGCGCAGTTGGGCAGTAGTAACGAAAGATGTCATTTTGGGGGGTGTGAAGGAAGGTGTTTGAGTGATTGAGAGACCATTATTGGTCCGAATTCGGTATCTCGGAGAAAAAATGACGGCGAACAGCGGCGAAATCGCTGCTGTAGCAAAGACCATGGGAGATATGCCGAGCCAAAACAAGTGAGTACTTTTGTAACCTATCCTATCAGGTGGCCAATTTAATGACCAATCGTCTGGTGTAGGCTGATCTGTGTGCCATCGCATCCTGGTGGATGTTTCGCCTACACAAATGCACTACTTGGGGGTAAAATTCACTGTCAGCCAAGTAAATGGACGTACAGCTAGTCAAATTCGAGTTTGATAAACAATGAGAGATTTTTTGACCAAGTAGATATCTGGGGTACTCGGCTCGGCAGCGATTATAAACTCAAGTTCCACAATTAACGCAGTTACTGTGACATGGAACGACAGAGAATATTGACATTCCATCCCGGAGTGTGGCTATTCCATCCCCGTGTGAAAATTTCAGCTTGAATGTGCTTAGTTTTTCATTTTTGCCCGTGGCGTTTTTTAAATTACTGTTAAAATATTTGAATATATGACACAAATCAATTGTGTAGTTCAACAGCGTCATTAATGGCGGATTATTTCAGTATATCGCAAATATACTATAATTAATACGTAGCTGTGCTAAATATCATTTTATATTCATCTCTTTGCAGATCCGAATTGTCCGAATTATCGGGAATAGGAGACGAGCTGTCGGAATTAGATGGGCCCGAAGAGGAAAGTCTAGAAGACCCTAACGAGGCCCAAGGCGACAGTTGCTCTCCAAAATGGACGCACTAAAAAGACATTTGGTCATTCACTTTCTCAGCGCCCATTCTACATCTTAGCTTGCTTAAAAGGCACACCAAGTCACACATTTTTAGCTACTTTCTAGAACCTAGTAGAACTCCAAACACATATAAGAATAAACGACTTCTTGAAACTACAACAAGTTCTCTTAAAGAGGTAGTAGCGTGATTTTAATTATTCGGGTAAACTGAACAGCATTATCACTTGCAACATTTGCCAAACGATTTGCAAGTATTGAAGTCATGTATTTCATATAGGGATAAATATTGTCAGATTCTTCAATTCAGTCAAGTGAACAACATGAAAATGGGATATGACTGAGATGACGCCGGATAACGTGACCAGGTGTCCATGACGTCACGTTAGAAGCTATCATACTGTAATAAAAGTTCTAAGATCGAGTATGATGTTGCAAAGCATCACGCCCGGGATGCAATTGCGCGTTTTGTGACGTCATTTCAGGCACTGGAGCCAAGTGCAGGTGCTGTTACGTTTTTCAGAGAATGTCAGAAGTGTGATTTCAATGCCCGTTATATTAAAAAATGAGGTTACAGAAAACATCCACTAAATAACTTTTATCGAAATCTGTTATTTGCTGAATATTTTTTACATGACGCTACAGTTCTTTAACGTCATAAATAAAGTGATTCTCGTATCAAAAACCAGACTAATTATTATAAGGAAAATCTTCCAAATTTAATTTCTCCCAAAGGAGATAGCCACTAAAATGAAAAGGATATGTCTGATGACGATACAGCTCACCAATCCCTAGTGTACGAGTTGTCACAGCGACACAGCTCACCAATTACCAGTATACGAGTTGTCAGAGCATTTCCATCATAGCTCTCTAGATTTGTATCTAATATCGCTTATTCCGGTGCTAGGGACCGTGTGACCATGTCATCCAAATTGCCACATGAACAGGTACAATAAAAGCGTACCTGAGATACAACACATATCACAAATCGTTAGATTCTTGATATGTGCTTTAGAATAGGTTAACCAGAAGACTAGACTGTGAAATCATGTGACGCAGTTAGTATGTCGGCACCTCTTCTCACTTCCCTTATATGTGTTGTAATTTTTACCTGTATATGGCGAGATTCTGCTGGTGGGCGTTTCCTCCCCGAGCCTTGCCCCCTGTACAGACCTTTTGGTCTTTGATATATGTTGGCATTTTGGGAAGTTGATGCTGGGTCGACATCGGGCCTTACAGACTAGTCTTTTGTGTTAAATTCCGTCATTTTCATCTGACGACGATACAGCTCACCAATCCCCAGTGTACGAGTTGTCACAGCGACACAGCTCATCAATTACCAATATAGGAGTTGTCAGAGCATTTCCATCATAGCTCTCTAATACCGCTTATGCCGGTGCTAGGGGCCGTGTGGTCATATAATCCAAGTTGCCACATGAACAGGTACAATAAACGCGTACCTGAGATACAAAACATATCACGAATTGTTAGATTCTTGGTATGTGCTTTAGAATAGGTTAACCAGAAGACTATACTGTGAAGTTATGTGACTCTGTCAGTATGTTGGCACCGCTTCGAACTTCCGTTATATGCGTTGTATGTCTCATAATGATAATGGTCCTCAACTCCGTCACCCTCAACTCCGTTACTTTCATGGCAGTAACGGAATTGAGATTTCAATTGGTAACTGGTTGACAATTAATGGAGTCCAATTAATGGAGTCGTCATTTAAATTACCTGTATTTTCAGTGGGGTAATTATTTAAAATCTTGCCAGCTCTACGAGGAAGAATTTGTTAAATAGCAAGTGGCACATAATCGGATTATTATGATATTTTTTTTTTCTTTCGAATCTGAAGATATTATTTCAAACATATTTAGACCTCTGTTTTGCCCCCTAGCTTGCGAATCACGAGATCGAAGTTTTTGGAAGCGCGTTCAGTGAAAGACTTAGGTTCAAATCTTGATTTCGATTTCGGGTGAACTTACTCTCTAAAAAAACTTGAGTGAACTGTTCCACTCAAGTTTGAGTGAAATGTACCTGTTCACTCAAACTTGAGTTACTTTTCACTCAACTTGAGTTACTTTTCACTCAACCCGAGTTAAACTTGAGTGGGATGAATTTCCACTCTTATGCTTGAGTGAATGTCACTCAAGTTGAGTGCATTTAACTCAAGTTGAGTGAAAAGTAACTCAAGTTAAGTGAAAATCTCACTCAAGTATTGAGAGGGATGAATTTCCACTCTTACTTGAGTGAAATTTCACTCATTTTTTTAGTTACTATTATTTATGTAACGAATACGAAGACGACCCGAGCACACACTGAAATGATGTTAGAACTCGCATGCCCAGTGCGTACTGGTCAAATTGTATTTATGCCTTCGCATCTTAATCATACTATACTGTTCGAGAAGATACACTCAGGTAATTGGATATCACCGCGAATAAATATGAACCAACTCTGACCCTTCAACGAGTATAAAGATTTAACGCAAGGTTTAACGCAAGGGTGGGGGCTTAAGTGACTATCATTGCTGTTGACGACTTGATTGCTAAGCGCATAGTCAAATGTGAGCCTTCGATTTATGTGGCGTTGTATACATCAACTGCGACATCTTTCGCATAGAGAATCAAATTCATACTGGAAGCTGGAAGACGCGTGAAAGAAAGACAATTCATACAACAAAATTGGACTGACGTTGGATCTATGTGGTTAAATTTGAAAAAAAGTGTCCTAAAAGCGACAAAGCCTCGGACATCAATCAGTTGTCCACGATGCTCATCCATTAACATTAAACGAGTTGTCACAGCTCCCGAGCTAGCGTATCTAATTCCGCTTAAGCCGGTGCTGGGGCCGTGTGGATTCCTCATAATCTCCACATGAACAGTTGCAATAGAAGCGCGGTTAGAGTTACTAAGGCTACGTCCGAGAATCCAACGTATTAATGTTAGGTGCCGATGGAAGCTTTCGTGTAGAGCCATATGGTTGCTTTTTAGTCGCCAGACGTCGTCAATGTTTCCCACCTCTTGCATATCGCTCCAGTATGCATTGCCAACTTAAGTGACAAAACGTTTTCAAGTATTTACTCGGGTCTCCGCTTGGTGTCCCTAGCGAGAACAAAGTTGGATTTTTCATGTAATATTTGCCAAATTATAGATTATTGTAAGCAAAATATAGTACATTTATGTAAAATTATGCCATCTATCAACAGTTTATAGTATTGTCCGGGTTAATAGATAGGACAAAGTGAATTTATACGAATCACAGCTGAAGTCACGGGTCAGTGCACAGACAGGCTCTTCTCTGTTATCTTTAGGGTCGCCTAGCGGAAACCCACGCGGATACTTATAGTGTAAATTTCGGATCGCACTGAAACAGTGAAGTTCAAGAAAAAAACAGATTTCCGACATTCTAACTTGAAAACTTCAAAGTAGAGTCTCCGCCTCAATGTTTGGTGCATTGTGAAAAGTTCGAATTTTTAACAGAACATTGACATTCTGGCGAATCAGACTAATTCCCGAGAGAATGTCAGTGCGAAGGAGACTTCTTTTCCAAAAAAAAAAGAAAAAAAAAAAAAACATCGATGGAAATCTTTTCAAATATTAAATGATTGCAACGGCATTGTACTCAGTTGGTCTTCCTTGGCCCGTTTCAACGTCGAACCTCACTTATTGGCGTAACACGTCAGGGTATGCATCTAACAATGTTTTCTTAACCCTATTTCGCCTGGGCTTTTGACCCCCCCCCCCCGGTCGGATTTTCCATATTTTTATTTATGCAATTTCTCTGCAAAAACTGCATGATAAATTAGTAAGTATTAAAGTGAGGTGAAATAAAGTAGTTTTTGCCCACTTTTCATCGCAGAAAAGCAGAAATTTTGAAGAAATATGACAAAAACGTCACTTTTCTGATACCCTACGTGGCCGCCATCTTGATTTTACCCATGATCCTACGCAAATAGGCTTAAAATGACCCCAATATGATAAACTATAAAGTCAAGCAGTTTCAGCTCTTCAGTTTTTTGTCGTTCCGGAGATAACGCAGAAAGCTTGGTAGGGGGGGGGGGGTGAGGGCATAATGGGCCCCACCAGGCCAGGTAGATTTAAGAAAACATCGGGCTATTATGATTCTTTCCGGAAACGCAGCTTCCGATCGCTTCAAACGTGAACATCCTTTGTCGCAAAATACAGGATCTATCGCATAACAAGTGTTCCACTGACTCAAAATCTCAGGATGTTGGATGAATGGTTATGATGTTTAAATAATGGATTTTAAGAAATCTTCCAACATTTTGCTTTTCATTCGCATTGTCGTTCCCACGAATTTGCATAGATTAATGGTAGTTCATCTGAATTGGTACAAATGCAAAACCGTATAGATAGGCAAGTTACTACGGTCTCAAAGGATATGTAGACCATAGTTCACAAATAATTATTTACTGCTATGGGAAAGAACAGCCAGCCTTCGATCATAGGGATAATAGTGGACGATCTCATGGCATAAGCCAAATAAGATAAGAGAATTTCAGACTGTGTGTCAAAGGGTCCTATCATAATATTGCATCTGTTATTTATATACATGTAGTACATACCTAGTCAAACAGGTAAAGCCTCCAGAAATATTGCTTGAGTTGTAAATCTGTAGTTCTTTTCAATAACCCTATCGACAAGTAACATATTTCATTATTAGGCCGTGGTATTTATCCGCGATGACTCGACTACTTTATGAAGACGCGATTTTTTCTTCCTTTTGACATTTATTTATCGATCTCAAATCAAACCAAGTTCAAAGGCCGAAGGTTGAAGGAAGTGTTAGACCGGCAATTTGTAAACAGATTGAAAAGACTGTGCAAATCTGGGATGACTATATATATACGCGTACAATATACAAGCGTCAAGTCCGTCATTCAATATCCAAATGGAGATGAAGACCACGATAAGATCGAGGTCGGATTACGAATATGGATGAAAATCTTTCTCTCATATGTAATACCAAGAGGGGCAGTTGTAGATACATGCCTATGTACGTCTACACTGGCATTGACATAGATATGATAAAGCCGTCTCTCTACTTTTCACATGCTAATTGAGCATCTAGTTATGAGTGGGAACTGTAGGCGGTTTACCGATGTTTAAAATACATGTGATGCAATATGTCATCAAACAGTGAGGTCGAAGAATTGATTTTGATTGGTCTTCAAATCTGAACCGGTTTTCTTCCCGAAACCACACTTTCAACTCTTCCCTCTTCATTTGACCCTTGCGCTCCTCATTCGACCGTCGCGATCCTCATTTGACTCTTCGCTTATCCATTAATCCTTTGTTCCCTTTTCACTGAGTATCGTTATTGAATCTGTTTTACAGCTTCACTCACTCGTGATCTTGTCCCCAAGACTCCACCCTGGTCATGATCCTGTTCCTGAATCTGCACCCTGATCTTGTGTTACGCCTCTGTCGATGATGATGTCACTTCCGGTGATGACGTCACTTCCGGTGATAAAGTCACTTCCAGTGATATCGTCACTTCCGTTCCACCTTCCCCACTCTGATCATGATCCTGGTCAGGATCATGATTATTTGACCCAAAGCTCTCAATTGTACACTGCTATTGATATTCATGCATTGAGATCACCATCTTGATGCCCAAGTCTGCTTCTCTGTTTACCCTTCGAAATGGTAACGGAGAAGTCGTGTTGTGTTTGAAGATGGGAGATGACTGGCTAATGCCGAAAAATGGCATGACCAGTAGCCTAGAGGTGGGTTTATTTGATTTTGGCCGTTTTATTTCTTAGCATCCGCAGTGTTCACCGAATTAAAAAACAAATGCACTTATTTGAAACTGGAGCGATATGCAAGAGGTGGGGAAAATTGACGTCTGGCGACTAAAAAGCAACCATATGACTCTACGGGAAAGCTTCCCTCGGCACCTCGTATTCGGACCCGAGAATACGGTGGATTCTCGGAAGTAGCTTTAGTATCTCAGCCGTGCTTTTATTGCAGCTGTTCATGTGAAGACTATGAAGTATCTACACGGTCTCTAGCACCGCCTTATGCGGAACTAGGCTCGCTAGCTCGGGATCTGTGATGACAAATCAGCTTTAAGAAATAACTCATCTGGTGTTAATGGATGAACATCGTGGACGTCTGATGGAGTAAGCGCCACAACATGGGGTAACCTGGTAAATGCAAAAATACCGAGAGAAACTAACCTGTAATGCCCGATGTCGTACGGCTTAAATTTCCCACCAAAACAATAAAGCTACGTATGTTGAGTGACATGTATGATTATAGTGGGCGGACCCAGCATAATCCTGCCATATACAGATAATAAATTGGAGCGATATGCAAGAGGTGGGAAAAATTGACGACGTCTGGCGGCTAAAAAGCAACCATATTGCTCTACGTGACGATCACGACGTCGGGAAGAAGCCTCCAAGATCTGGGAACATTATTAAAAGCAACAGCGGCAGAAGGAAAGCTCGGCTGTCAGGGTTTACCTCACAGTAACCTACCCAGTAATAGCTCCGCTGCGGTGTTTCTCAACAACAGCTTAGCCCATTATGTCACGCAGCTGCCACATCCCTTACATCTCCCCGGACGTTGGGAGTGTGGCCTAGTGGCTATCCAATAACCTTGCACATGTATCCAGTACAACGTGCAACAAGATGCGGTGTGGTACGTAGTCGTGTAGGAAGGCAACACCTATAACTTCTCTCTTTCCGAAGGCCAGCACCATACACTCAAAATATTCACCCAGGCTTTGTGTAACCTCATCAAGAGCTCGAGGCCAGGAGGAATCAATATTTTGCCGTTTGCGAACATTATCCACATGGAGTACCACGAGTGGAACCACAAATTCCTGATCATCCCCGATACCAATGTGACCGTACGCTTCAGCGAGACGTTTAAGGAGCTGTGTGTACCGGAGACGGATAACTATGTCTGGTTCGGTCGGCTTCAGGAGAACACCATGCTGGATCTTAAGGCTGGTGGCTTGTATGGACTCTAAATGTCTAGTCGGATGTGGTGGATGGTCACATTGTCGGCGATATCGATGCGCCCCTGCTCCGAGAAATCAGGTCACACAGGGCCTTAACCACGTACTCTATCTACCGGCGAGACAGACTGGCATCAGTACCATCACTATCGATATAAGGGATGACACCGGACAACCTCTGGCATTCGAAATTGGTGGTCACACTTCATTTTCGACAAGCGCACTCTCTCAACTTTGTTCAATGAAGGTGCCTTACGAAAGCGATACGCGCAGCTATATGGACTATTATGCTGAACAGGCCGGGTGGCAAGGAGGTTATGGGATTGGTAATGCACACGGGAGCATCGTCAGAACGTTCCTGTCAATGGTGACGCGTGGGGTGAAAGCGGTCGGAAAACGAGCTCTCCAATGTGGGGTGCCAGCCCTGGGAGGAGCGTTCAGCGGTGTCCCCGTCCGAGAAGCACTGAAACGTCGAGTCACATAAGGAGGAGGTCGCCAAAGCACAACGAACCTTGGGGAATAAAAGGCCTGCCTCACCGAGACTGCGCACCAGTCGACCACCGGCCCATCGAGGACGCACATCGAAGACCCGAGATATCTTTGCGCAAATATGTCCTTAATCCACGGAGAGTCCTGCCCCTCCACCAACGGTGAATTAGACTTGTGGACCGTCCCGTCCACGCAGACCAGTGTCGAACAGATATTATGGGTGGAGCATCGTCCGCTCTCCAGCATCAATGCAACAGGTTCCACCGAGTTCACCATCGCCAACGCTGATACAACGTACCTGGATTTAGCCCATACATTACAAGCGTCTAGTCCGTCATTCATAATCCAGCCGTCGTCCATTAGAGAATATCCGCGTCCATAATCCAAAGACCTATTTCATATTCCATATAACAGCATTAGCACCAAATTCAAAAAAACAATCATAGTATACATAAACATAAGCTTGTTTCCTGCAAGAGAGAAGCGGTCAACAGTTTTCAATGATACCTGTCATACCTGTATATGAAAGCCAAGAACTCCAATGGGGATGGCTCTAGAACATCGATCGTGTAACAGTGGGCCCGACGAATCCCTGGCTGCACTCTATGATTCAACAGGTGGATATCTTTCTTAGCGATAAATTCATCAGTGACTCGACCAACACGTACCCCTGTCGGGCCTACAACGAAACGCTGTTGTCATATTGGCGAGAAGCTACAAAATCTCAATTGGCCGCCCCTTTATTCTACCGGGACATCGCAGAGTAAATGGGCACGAAGAATGCCAATACGGGATGGAACAAACGGAAGGGTTTCACCACGAACGGCAGCTCGGTCGATCTCATCGGTCGATTGCACGCAGACTTCTTCATGCAAGACCGGTACCTCTTGAACGAGACCCTCAGCAGCGCTGGAGGATGACCCAGGGACACACACTATCTTTCAAGGATGTTCTTCCCGCTAGACCGTGTGTATCCTGCCGCATACTTCCTCAACACGCACCTGATGGATCGTTCCGGTCAGCAATGGGTGGTCGTGTATTTGATAGAACAGCAGGGAGAATACTGTGACCCGTATGGCTTGTCTCCCCTTCATTCCGACTTGATGGCCTTCATGGACGAAGGCACGGATTCGTGGTGTTGGAACAGTCAAACTTTGCAAGGCTTGAGCAGTAGCGTGTGCGGCCAGTACTGCCTGTTTTATCTCTACCATCGTTGCCGTGGACGGACCTTAACCACTATCGTACAGATGTTTGACGAATACCCCCAGGCCGAAGATCGAGATGCACTGGTGCACAACTGGGCCGCATATCATTTCAATGTACAAGTCTCATTCTGGGTTTAAGTTCTAAACATTTTAATGCACAATCCCCGTTTTGGGCTTCAGTTCTCACGTGGCTGTTCTCAAGTTGTTGTTTTCCATTGTTTTTCTTGAATAAAAACAAATGAGACCTGACCCAAATCCCTGTGTTGTATGTTTTCTATACAAGAGGGTTGCGAGCATAAACAAGTTACTATAAATGCCCCATGCTTGAACATAAATGTGGAATTCTAATTTTAACCAAGCAGGTACAGGCCAGTCAATCAGCCGTGTGGGAAAGTAGCTAACCAGTGGCATGGGATGGGGTCAAATGTAACCAATCAATACCTCAGAAAACAAACCAATGCAAGAGCACTGCAGTGAAATACAGAGCCAATAAAATCTTCTCACAGACCAGATACATATTTTGTTGCAGGTTAAGAGCGTGCATTCCCCCCGTACATTAGCTCTTTGGATTATGGACGCGAAAATTCTGTAATGGACGACGGCTGAATATTGAATGACGCATTGGACGATAGTATATTATTCCAGCACGAACTTTTGACGAGGAAGGAACATGACAATTTATAGCTACAAGAGCAACAAGTGGAGTGAAAAAAAAGATGTGCGGTTAAAGACCAGGAAAACGACGAGAATATTCAAGGCGTGTGTCCGACAGCCGATGCGATGCCCAAAGGTCATGTTGAAAGAAATCGGAAGGTGGGACAACACGGATGATGGGCATGTATAACCCCGGAAGAGTAAGGACCGTCTTCCTGGAGTGTGGGGAGACACAAGACCACCACCCTGCTGAGTACCAGTACTGCTCGACATCAACCGGGCAGTACGTCAGTCCATGTCTCCAATGGATTCTCTCTACACATTGAGAAAAGACGCTACAATCATCCAAATCAATTTTTTAGGGCCAACCATTCTTTGCAAAAGAGAAGTTCTTATAAAGCACAATGGGCAGCACCATCCCTCCACCCCACTACCCTTGGGTGGAAGCCTGGGCCCAGGCGACTCTTTTGGAACAATTGCCATATCTCTAGGCCCTCTGGCTCTCGGTATAGTACATGTAGAGTAAAGGAGGGTTTCCTACTTTCCATTTATTCTGGACATATAGCTGTCGATATTGTCGGGGACCATGTTTGATGACGTGCATTCAGGGAGATGTCAATTAACATTGAAGTAACCGAAGGACATATAAAGTAGTATTCAGTGGCAAATAACTCTTGCTGAACATGTCAATATCTTTTAAGTAACTGAAGGACATATAAAGTGGTATACAAGGGCAGATACCTTTTGCTGCATTTTCCCAATACAGCAGATAAAGTCCAATTCAGGGGCAGATAACACTTGCTGAGTCGTCACGTTACCGGAAGTGACCTTTGGCGGCACACTAGTGAACTTAACCTCCGTGATGTCACAAATGGTGGGGCCATGATAGCCCTATGCTCAAAAAACCTACTCTTGCGATGGTGAAGGCAACGACAACAACAACAACAACAACAAGTTCAGCGATGTACTACAAAGCCAGACCAGTGCCAGTGGGACCAACAAAGGATTCCGGGTCGTACAGAACCATATGCGATCCTACGCCCAGCAGCGGGACGCCTTCACCTTCTTCCAATTCCCAAGCGCAAAGTTCTCCCAGATGGTGTGACCATGATGTATCTGGATATTTAGAGCTATGGATACCCTATAAATGCTGAAGCAAAGGTGAACTTACACCGCAGATATTCCAA
>JAVTVY010031885.1:0-11874 GCA_036873755.1 Hanleya hanleyi
TGTCCTGTTTGTTAGTGAATGACTGAGGTCCATATCTGTCCTGTTTGTTAGTAAATGACTGAGGTTTATATCTGTCCTGTTTGTTAGTGAATGACTGAGTCCCATATCTGTCTTGTTTGTTACTGAATGACAGCTTCATATCTGTCCTGTTTGTTAGTGAATGACTGAGGTACATATCTGTCCTGTTTGTTAGTGAATGACTGATGCCTATATCTGTCCTGTTTGTTAGTGAATGACTGAGGTACATATCTGTCCTGTTTTGTTAGTGAATGACTGAGGTCCATATCTGTCCTGTTTGTTAGTGAATGACTGAGGTACATATCTGTCCTGTTTGTTAATGAATGACTGAGGTTCATATCTCTCCTGTTTGTTAGTGAATGACTGAGGTCCATATCTGTCCTCTTTGTTAGTGAATGACTGAGGTCCATATCTGTCCTGTTACTGAATGACTGAGGTCCATATTTGTCCTGTTTGTTAGGGAATGACTGAGGTCCATATCTGTCCTGTTTGTTAGAGAATGACTGAGGTCCATATCTGTCCTGTTTGTTATTGAATGACTGAGGTTCATATCTGTCCTGTTTGTTAATGAATGACTGAGGTCCATATCTGTCTTGTTTGTTAGTGAATGACTGAGGTTCATATCTGTCCTGTTTGTTAGTGAATGACTTAGGTCCATATCTGTCCTGTTTGTTAGTGAATGACTGAGTTCCATATCTCTCCTGTTTGCTAGTGAATGACTGAGGTCCATATCTGTCCTGTTTGTTAGTGAATGACTGAGGTCCATATCTGTCCTGTTTGTTAGTGAATGACTGAGGTCCATATCTGTCCTGTTACTGAATGACTGAGGTCCATATTTGTCCTGTTTGTTAGGGAATGACTGAGGTCCATATCTGTCCTGTTTGTTAGAGAATGACTGAGGTCCATATCTGTCCTGTTTGTTATTGAATGACTGAGGTTCATATCTGTCCTGTTTGTTAATGAATGACTGAGGTCCATATCTGTCTTGTTTGTTAGTGAATGACTGAGGTTCATATCTGTCCTGTTTGTTAGTGAATGACTGAGGTCCATATCTGTCCTGTTTGTTAGTGAATGACTGAGTTCCATATGTCTCCTGTTTGCTAGTGAATGACTGAGGTCCATACCTGTCCTGTTTGTTAGTGAATGACTGAGGTCCATATCTGTCCTGTTTGTTAGTGAATGACTGAGGCCCATATCTGTCCTGTTTGTTAGAGAATGACTGAGGTCCATATCTGTCCTGTTTGTTATTGAATGACTGAGGTTCATATCTGTCCTGTTTGTTAGTGAATGACTGAGGTCCATATCTGTCCTGTTTGTTAGTGAATGACTGAGTTCCATATCTCTCCTGTTTGCTAGTGAATGACTGAGGTCCATATCTGTCCTGTTTGTTAGTGAATGACTGAGTCCCATATCTGTCTTGTTTGTTAATGAATGACTGAGGTCCATATCTGTTCTGTTAGTGAATGACTGAGGTACATATGTCCTGTTTGTTAGTGAATGACTGAGTCCCATATCTGTCTTGTTTGTTAGTGAATGACTGAAGTCCATATCTGTCATGTTACTGAATGACGGATGTACATATCTGTCCTGTTTGTCAGCGAATGATTGAGTTCCGTATCTCTCCTGTTTGCTAGTGAATGACTGAGGTCCATATCTGTCCTGTTTGTTAGTGAATGACTGAGTCCCGTATCTGTCTTGTTTGTTAATGAATGACTGAGGTCCATATCTGTCCTGTCTGTTTGTTAATGAATGACTGAGGTCCATACCTGTCCTGTTTGTTAGTGAATACCTGAAGTCCATATCTGTCCTGTTTGTTAGTGAATGACTGAGGCCCATATCTGTCCTGATGGTTAGTGCATGACTCAGTCCCCTATCTGTCCTGTTTGTTAGTGAATGACTGAGGTCCATATCTGTCCTGTTTGTTAATGAATGTACATGTAGTACCCGTGCTTTCACGTAACTTCCTGGCTAGTGAAAATATTGTGTTCAGAGCAGTAGGGTACCATATCCATAATAATAGCGGTGACTTCGTCTTCCCCGTAATGATACCACAGCCATTACCAGAATGGGCCGTTGGTGGTTGTGGGTCTATTCTGGTACCGTTATGGTACCGATACAGGGAAGATGTATTCACTGTTATGATTATACCAAGCTGCTCTACACACAATGTTTTCACTAACAGCCTACAGGGAACGCACATAACTGATAATATAGTATAATTTTTCAATTTTTCAAAACGTACATCTATGTAGTCTTCATTCCAAGTGACAGCAAATCTGGGCCATCCAATGAAGAGATGAACTACTTGTATTCTATAAAAAATCTGATACTTTACTCTCTTACCATATTTAACCTAGATGTTCATCATACAGTATGTACAGTGGTACACCAACATGTGAAATACCTGTCACAATGAGAATTTCATAGTGTTTATATAGCCTACAGACAGGACAGACAGAAATGCACCATAGCTAAAATATGTTGATTAAACTACTAAAAAGTATTTGTGTTGACATTGGCCTGTAGACTTGTACTTCAGGACAAACAACGAAAGATAACCTCAATTTGTAAAGAAAGATAAAATTAGGGATTAAAATGTTCAGACATGAAATGGTCTCCAGTGACACTTGTTGTAGATAATGGCCCAACATTGCAGCATAGCCATTGCGTAAACAAGAATGATCCAGTTCATTTCAGTTTGACATTGATAGACATACATCTACTTCCAGCTGCATGAACTTGCATGAAAGATAAAATTGTTCCACCTACATTCACATATCATATGCAGGTATCATCTGTCTGATTTGTAGGTGTGGTGAGGGTCGTGAAACGCCAAAACATATCCTCTTAAACTGTCCGCTGTATCAAGACACGAGAGATCTTCTCAATACATTTGTATTAACCTATATTCAGCACTTCACTCCACTCAGTGAAGTTTCAGTACCAGTTTCTGTACCCTCATCAATCCAATGCACAGCTCTAAGTTCACTAGGTTTGCCATTCAAGACGCAGTCTTCAGATTCATTAAGGCCTCCGGTCTAAAACGTTAAGTGAACCGCCTCGTGTCTTCAGTAAATGACGTCCGACATAATGCTATTTCACAGTGTAATTTGTTAGCATCGTACTGTACCAGTGTATGACCTTTCACCAGAGAGCTATCTTTACCCACGAAAGATGGGCCAAGACAGAAACCAACCAACCAACCATATCTGATATTCTGTTCTTATCATACAAACATGTCAAATTAACTAACCTCTCATATGGAATTTAAAGGTGTGTTTATGTTGTTGTATATTCACAGGCCAAGTTCTAACACTATGGACATGAGCGTCTGGACTGGATACATATAGAAGTCCTTTAATCGTATGCTTGACAGGTATGTTACCATGAGAGTTGCTACATATTCTATTTTGGTGAATTTCTGTTGCCAAATGTTGAGAAAGGTTGTTTTTCTGGAAAGGTCAGTCTGAGTATATAGATAGGATGATAAAACAAACTGTAAAAACATACATTGACCTTTTCAAAAACAATGTTACGCCTATTTTTTGTGGCCAGGTAGCCTACTTTACGAGGGATTTTTAAATGATTAATATACCCAGATTAATTCAGTGAATTAACAATAAATATTATATTGATCAAAAACTGCCCACTACCGAATGTTTCAAGCATAACAGCATTTGGGCGAATTTACAGATAAACAATTAAAATTCAAAACTGGATTCGGAAGTTTTTGCTATAATTGTTTCAAAGAACAGATGTATTTATTTTCATTTACTAATGGATATAAGAGTTTTTAAATGAACTATGATAGAGACATCAAACACGGTAATAAATAGATCACAACGATCACGGTGAAGTGGTCCGCCATTTTGGATCTTCCGCGAAAATCGGCGCAACGTAAAATTTGAACACTCAAGTTTTTCTGGAATTAGCTTGACAAATGATTTGAAAGTAGCCAATTTTTGAAGTGGCGAGTTTCATCACTGCATCGCGAATAAGTAGGAAAATTACCATGTACATACTGTAATTTTTGGTAAATGGTCACGGTGGGAAACTCAGTACATGTATGATGAAGTTACTTAATTCTTAATTTCTGATTCTGTTGATAGCACATGTACATCAAATGTATTTGCTGCAGTGTCACTGGTAGTTTTAATGGATATGCTGTTTCATTTTTTATTCTTTTTTTTTCATTATTTGATCTGCAGATTGATTTTTACAGATACTGAGGTAAAATGGCGGGTGAGCGGTTTGCCTTCGGTGTCGTGGACTATGTGTTACTGGGAGTTGTCATGGCAATATCTATCTGTATCGGGTTCTACCATGCGTTCGCCGGAGGGCGACAGAAAACCACGTCAGAGTACCTGCTTGGTAACCGACACATGCAGATATTGCCCGTCGCTTTGTCGTTGTTGGTGTCATTTCAGTCCGCTGTCTTGATGATAGGTTTCCCAGCAGAGATGTATGTGTATGGCTCGATGCTGTGGATATATGCTCTAACAGCCATCTCAGCAAACATTATCTCAGCCCTGTGTATTGTACCGTTATTTCAACCCTTAAAGCTGACCAGTTGTTATGAGGTAATTGTTTTTATTCAATCGTTTTCGTATATCTATATTGACCTGTTAAGGTCAGCCAGATACGTTAGCTTGACCAGGTCTACTTATGGTTGGCCATCCCTGCCACAATTCGTCATTTACAGGATGCCTGTAAATAATATATACCATGGTATAAAATACCAAGCCTGCCATAATTCGTATTTACAGGATGCCTGTGATTATTTTGTACCATGGTATAAAATCGTCAAGCCTGCCATAATTCGTATTTACAGGATGCCTCTAATTATTTTGTACCATGGTATAAAATCGCCAAGCCTGCCATAATTCGTATTTACAGGATGCCTGTAAATAATATATACCATGGTATAAAATGCCAAGCCTGCTATAATTCATATTTACAGGATGCCTGTAATTATTTTGTACCATGGTATAAAATCGCCAAGCCTGCCATAATTCGTATTTACAGGATGCCAGTAAATAATATATACCATGGTATAAAGTGCCAAGCCTGCCATAATTCGTATTTACAGGGTGCCTGTAATTATTTTGTATATATTATTTAGAGGCATCCTGTAAATATGAATTATGGCAGGCTTGGCGATTTTATACCATGGTACAAAATAATTACAGGCATCCTGTAAATACGAATTATGGCAGGCTTGGCATTTTATACCATGGTATATATTATTTACAGGCATCCTATAAATACGAATTATGGCAGGCTTGGCAATTTTATACCATGGTATAAAATAATTACAAGCATCCTGTAAATGAGAGTTATGGCAGGTTTGGCATTTTATACCATGGTACAAAATAATTACAGGCATCCTGTAAGTACGAATTATGGCAGGCTTGGCATTTTATACCATGTAAATGACGAATTGCGGCAGATATGTCCAAACATACTTACTCTCTCTAGCACAAGACAAATTTCTTACGCTACAAGAATTAGTACTGAAGCTTATTCTTAATAGAGGCCATGTTTTGTATATATTTATCATTTTCATATCGATTTATGTTCAACTAAGTTTGATCCTCCATGTCCCCAGTTCCCAAATCTGAATCTCCCCTTCCCCACCAATATGTATATAGTTTGAAGGGATTAAATCAATGTCTACAGAAGGGAGAAAAAAACTTGCCATTTGACAGCATAGTCCACATTTGATAGAGGGGAGAAAACTCAAATTCCATAGAAGGGAGAAAACTGTACAATAACAAAGCTTTACCTTTTTATTTACTGTAAAGAGATCGCAGAGAGAAAAACTTACCTTTTGACAGTACGACAGTCTGACAGATCAAATTTAATAGAGGGAAGAAACTCTAATGTATACTGTGAAGGTATGGAGGGCAGAAATCTTAACTCACGACAACTTGACCGTCTGAAAGATAGTCTATTCAAAGGGGAGAACACTTCACATTAACATAAACTCTTTATAGATCAAGGAGAGGGGAGAAGATTATGTTCATACAACTCTACACTAATATATACACTGAAGGTATGGATGAGAGAAAACTTAGCTCACAACAGTCCCACAGTGCCACAGTCATCGAACTTTACAGAAGGGAGGAAACTCTACCTTTATTTATACTGTGAAGAGATTACGGAGAGAAAAACTTGCCATTTGACACTACAACAGTCCGACTGATCAAATTTGATAGAGGGGAGAAAACTCTTTCTAAAATATATTTTGATGCTATGGATGAGAGAAAACTTACCTCATGACAGTCTGACAGTGCGACAGTTCGAGTCATCAAACTTTATAGAGGAGAGGAATCTCTACCTTATTTTATACCATGAAGACATTGCGGAGAGAAAAATTCACCTTTTGACAGTACGACGGTCTGACAGATCAAGTTTGAAAGACAAGAGAAAAATCTAAAGTATATTACAAAGGCCAGTTATCCATTTTAACATGGATCTGTTGATAATAGGTCAGCCTGGATATGTGTAAGGCTCAGTGCTACATGTATCCAGGTCGCACTGTCTCATGGTTCAACTGATCTTGTTAGGCAGATACATGTAAATCTATTGAACTTATCATCTCCTTCCCCTAAGTATCTATGGGAATGTGTTCACAAGACCCTCCATGCCTCCTATTCCCAAAAATTGAAAGGCCCATTATTTGCAACACGATTGTTTAGACTCGCTACCACACCTAGCTTGCTTCCAATATGATGGGTGAAAGACAGTGGCCCAGTGTACAAAAAAAGTAGTGCTTTAGCATGAAGGAAACCTTTGTTGTGAACTTTAATGTTCTTGCCTGTACTTTCAAGCTAGTGTCTTAGTATTCATGTAATCTTCAACAGCACATGTACAATAGGTCTGTTCTCTCAAACCAGTGTTTTGATGTCCACATAACTTTAGTCTTGTCAACAGTCAACAATATATGGGGAAAATAATTTGTCAACAAGATAAATTTGGAAGACCCTCCATACTCCCTATTCCTTAAATTTTTTAGGTCTGTGATTGCAGCTCTGGACTGTTTATGTCCTATTTTCTTTAGCCAGCGTTGAATTTTCTGGCATGTCCTTTAAATAGCTTAGTATGAAGGTAAACTTTCCATGTCATTGTTGACAACAGTCGACAATAAATTTACAGCCTGTTCTCTCAAGTTAGTGTTTTTTTAATTCTTCTGATGGAAAAATTCCATGACATTTTTATCAACAATAATGGGTGATAATGTATTTCTGGCCTGTACTCGCAAGTCACTGTCTTAGTTCAAGAGAAACCTTCATGCTGCAAAGATAATTTACTTTTTGGCCTGTACTCTTGTAGTTTCAACAGTGTCACATTATGCTTGCTTAGACATAAAAGCTTATATGCTTTAGTTTTATATATGATGTTTCTGGTGTCTGTTGGCCTCAGTACATCAGTACAGTATCAGTACAATTTTTATTCCGGCTTACTAATCATACACTGTGGCATCAGCGACAAACTGCAGAATTCATGGAACAAGACACCGATTTCATAGCTCACTATTGCATAATTGTATGGTACATGTGTATATTCCTGTAAGGTAGAAATATTTGAGAGATCGGAAACATTTTCCAGCTAGTCCACTCACAGTTTTGCTGTGTAAGGCAACAAGACTAGCAACATCCATGAATTTAGACCTAGTAGTTCTCTCCCCACTGACGGAGGAGAGACTAGTTCTCTCCCCACTAACGGAGGAGAGACCTAGCCCTATATCCCGGAGGACGCGTTTATGGTTGGCGCTAGTGGACAAAATTTCACAAATAACCCTCGGGCTAATTCGATTTAATCCTAGGACTAAATCGACCAATCATAATACATTTCCTAAACCCCGGATTACATTCATTTAGCTCTGGACTGAAAGATTTAGCCCTCGGGCTTGAATATTTAACCCCTCAGACTGACTGAATTAATCTTCGATAGGATTATTTAACCCGCGGACTAAAAGCATTTAATCCTAGGTCTAATTCGATTTAGTTAAGGCTAAATTGACCAATTGTGATACATTTCCTAAACCTTGGGTTATATATATTTAGCTCTCGGACTGAACGATTTAGCCCTCGGGCTTGAATATTTAACCCTCGGAGTGACTGAATCAATCCTCGGACTGAATGATTTAACCCGCGGACTAGATGATTTAACCCGCGGACTAGATGATTTAGTCCGAGGGCTGGATTATTTAGCCCGAGGGTTAGATTGTCCAATCAATTGTGCGTTTCTAGACCGCATATTAATCAAGAGCAAGATTAGAAGATGGCCACGTGGTATAAAGTTGGCGCGTTTGTTCATTTTAATCCTTGCATATTTGTTCGGCTGTTAGTCTCAGACCCCAAATGACTGCCCGTTGTCAAGTAATAACACTTTGACATGATAACAGTAAAGTGTAAACACATACTGAATTTATTAGTTAAATCCTGCTTGTGTTTGCTTTGCATTGAGAGCAGCTTTTATCATCGGTTTTACGGCGGTAATCTGCTCCCTTATAGGCTTTAATGTACCAGGCCTGGTAGTTATACAGCACTACATGTACACAAAGATTTTTGATAGCGTGGTCAAACCAATTCTTTTATATAATTCCGAAATTTGGGCTGTTAAGATATCCATGAATGTTCCCCAATTGAAAGCGTTCATACCAAGTTTTGCAAGTTTACTCTTGGGGTGAACAGAAAGGCATGTAATGCTGCTGTACGGGCAGAATTGGCCAGAATTCCCATGGCACTACAAGCCAAGATTAACGGGAATACTGGTGTTGTTAATTTGCCTAACTCCAGGCTTGTGAAATATGCGGTCTAGAAACGTACAATTGATTGAACAATCCAGACCTCGGACTAAATAATCCAGCCCCCGTGCTAAATCATCTAGTCCGCGGATTAAATCATCTAGTCCGCGGGTTAATTCATTCAGTCCGAGGATTTAATCAATCACTTCGGAGGTTAAATATTCAAGCCCGAGGGCTACATCGTTTAGTACGAGAGTTAAATGTATATAACTCGAGGTTTAGGAACTGTATTATAATTAGCCAATTTAGCCCTAAGTGAATCTAATTAGACCTAGGGTTAAGTGCATATAGTCCGCGGGCTAAATCATCTAGTCCGCGGATTAAATCATCTAGTCCGCGGGTTAAATCATTCAGTCCAGGACTGGATCAAATCAACCCGAGGGCTAAATCATTTAGTCCGATAACTAAATGAATATAATCCGGGGTTTAGAAAATGTATTACAATTGGTCGATTTAGCCCTAGGATTAAATCGAATTAACCCGAGGGCTATTTGTGAAATTTTGTCTACCAGCGCCAACCATACGCGTTCGACCAGAAACTGTAGCGCACTATCTTCCTCGGCTGACGAATCGGTCAACCAAATTGACCACGTGTCAAATCACTTAAATACTTGGGAAGGAGTATATACAGTTATGTACGTTATGCTTACAACCACGATCATCTCAAAAGGTACTCTTTTCCGGGGTCTTCTCTGTCACACCTGTTCTAATCCCCCCTTGATTGCTATTCAACTTTCGAATGTTGTCATGGCAAACAGACACAACCCCACGTGACTAACATTGACGTTACACTGATTTAAGGCAAGGGAAAGACTTCAAGTGTATGAATAATATCTTCGCGTTGGAACATCATTCGCTGTCCACGGTTAATATGCGTATGCACCTTCACTCAACTTCGAAAAGGAATCGGGGAAAAGAACAGATGTGACAGAAAAAACTTCAGAAAAAAGTATCTTTTGAGATGATTGTGATTGTAAGCATATACTCCTTTCCAAGTATTTAACACTGATTCGTCAGCCAAGGAAGATTGTGCACTACATTTTCTGGTTTTACGCGTTCTATTAATGATATAGGGCTCTCAGTTAGTGGGGAGAGAATTACTAGGTCTACCATGAATTATGCCTTTGCTAGACATAACATTGTGACAGTACATGTATATCCCTATAATTATTTGACAGTATATCTGAATTTCATTTCAGCAATGAGTATAATATTGGAGATAATGCCATCTTTTATTTCGCCAGTATTTAGAGCTGAGGTTCAAGTCTCGTGTTGTTCGACTCCTGGGATCTGCACTAGGAATCCTGGCTGCAGTAAGTAGTAAAGTTAATGTATATTTACCATGGATACAATTCGTAACTATGATATTGTTCATGTGATGTCCCACTCATCCTCAAATCGGGAAAACTGTGTGCAATACAGCTTGTCTGGTAGCTTTTCCAGGTTTAACAAGGTTCCCTACATGTATTCACCTATAGTGTTTTCCTTACATGATGAATAGGCCACACTAATCCAGTTAGTGCATACATACACATATTACTGACAACTGGCAGGTCAGATACGAAGTATATCTTCAAATTGTTAAATACTACTTTGGGCAGGCATGTCTACATGTAACTAAAGTATAGATATTAAAACTGTTCCCATATATACATGTGCATGTTATCGTTCAGACTTGGTACAGTGGAGTGGTGCTGTACGGGCCAGCAATCACATTGGAGGCAGGTAATTGACAAGTTAGAGTACTTGATCATTATAATAGATTGTGCTTACCTAATCATGAATACAGACATATTCAGCATATGAAAATAATAATTTTCTGTCAGTAACCGTATAAAACAGAACAGAGAATAATGTGACGAGGTGCTGGGTAATTGTGTTTGGAAATTAACTGCTCAGTGCTATTACCTATAACATTTGATGTCGCAGCTACTTCATATACTTTGCAAAAAACAAAGGGTTACAGAATCAGAATGGTTGTGATGTTACAATGGAAAATATATCTATTCTCAGCAGACTGAGATCATGACATAAACATGATAAAACTTGTCTAATAGTTCACTCCCTTGTTATGCCTGTTCGTACCACTTGTTTAGGAGTTACTGCTGGTAATTTGTCCCGGAAGTTAATGCCTTGATGTTATGATGATAAAGTTTGTCTAGAGTTGATTTTCTTGATGTTACAACTTGGTGTTAACTCTCCTGATCAACCTTCAAACACAGTTGTCTTTTCTGCCTTTTTTCAGAATCATGCTCACGCACATGCACTTCGGAAAAATTAAATATCTTTAAGTCAATATTTAGTATGTTGTCAAGGACTCTTTGGCTGGTGAGATCTAGATTTTGTGAAATTATGTTTTGATAGAGGGCTACATATATGTATGTATTGAGTGGATGCTGGCAGGGGTGTAAGGCATAATGAGAGACAACCCTGTTTGAAGGTTTTTTCCTGATGTTACAACTTCTCTATGACTTAACTCCTCTGAATTCAACTTCTCCTAAATTTGCAAACCTTACCGTTAGCTTAATGACCATATAGGGTTACCCATACAAATAATCAAATCTGTCATGATTGGAGGTTCCACATTTTTGTAGATTAAATAATCATCTTTTCCATGATTTTCTCCCCACCAGTGACAGGTACTCCCATGTGGACCTCCATACTAGTCATGGCACTGGCTGGAATTATCTACACAACCATTGTAAGTTACATGTACCACTTTCGTTGATTTCAATTTTGCTGTACCGGGGTAGTCCTTGTCGAATGTAATTGTTTGGATTTCTTTCTCAAAATGTGTAATTTATGTTGTAGTACATGTAAAATTGTTGGACATAATAAGTGTCTATCATGTCTGCCCGAGTCGCTTGGGGAGAATGCTATCGATAAAACCAAAAAATAACTTTATCTATTCCATGCTGAACAGAAAAGGGTGTATATTATCACAAGGCTAACCTACATGTCATAATGTTGGTGATATTTCAAAGACACATGTTCCACACATAGAGTGATGATCAGTATAAGTTATCATGAGATGAGCAGGACAG